>CM077644.1:249954731-250012231 GCA_039707465.1 Rhabdophis nuchalis
CAACCCCAAAGCCTGGAAACCAGCAAAACCGTTGTCAGTGGGGGTCATGAGACTTCAGGATGCATCAACTTTGCTTGCAAAAGTCAGCTGGTTGCCAAGCAACCCAAATCTGCGTGCAGCCATGGGGGCTCTGGAACCAGATCATCACTAGCTTTGAGAATGTCGGTCATAACTTTGGACGGTTGCTAAGCATCGGTCTTTAAGTGAGGACTACCTGTATTTTGAAGGGATGCGGTGGCTCAGTGGCTCAGACGCTGAGCTTGTCGATCAGAAAGGTGGGCAGTTTGGCGGTTCGAATCCCCAGCACCGTGTAATGGAGGGAGCTCCCGTGACTCATCCCAGCTTCTGCCCACCTAGCAGTTCGAAAACAGGTAAAAAATGCAAGTAGAAAAATAGGAGCCACCTTTGGTGGGAAGGGAACAGCCTTCCGTGCGCCTTTGGCGTTGAGTCATGCCAGCCACATGACCATGGAGACGTCTTCGGACAGCGCTGGCTCTTCGGCTTTGAAACGGAGAGGAGCTCTGCCCCCTAGAGTCAGGAACGACTGGCACAGATGTACGATGGGAACCTTTACCTGTATTTTATCCCAGATTTTGAGATATGTTATAGATCAAAATATCGTTAGATATATAAAAGTCAAGGTAGGTTATTACCTGGCATTTCATTCACAGCAGGCCAGATGCAAGAGGTAACACACACACACACACACAGACCTAGAGAGAGCCCCTCTCTCTTTCCAGAAAGACGGAAGAAGCTGGGTGAGAAAAGGACTGGGGAGGATGGGAGTTGTAGTCCAATGCCTCTGAGGAGCACCACTTGGAAAACGGTACCCGAGGGGCGTCCAGATCCGCCTTCCGTTCTGCCCTTTCGGAAAACAAAATCCAGGACGGGCTCTGCCTCCGCCCCATCGGCCACACAGCCCCCTTGGTTAGAAATGGGGGGGGTGGGGGTACGAATGGCTAGAGGACAGGGGTTAAAGCTTAAGGGAAGACTAAAGCAGGGGTCTCCAACCTTTGCAACTTTAAGTCTGAAGGACTTCAGCTCCCACACTTCTCAAAGCAAAGTTGGCTGGAGAATTCTGGGAGCTGAAGTCCTTCAGACTTAAAGTTGCAAAGGTTGGAGAACCCTGCTCTAAAAGGATGCGAATGCAAAGCTGGCTGGAGAATTCTGGGAGCTGAAGTCCTTCAGACTTAAAGTTGCAAAGGTTGGGGACCCCTGCTCTAAAAGGATGCGAATGCAAAGCTGGCTGCAGAATTCTGGGAGCTGAAGTCCTTCAGACTTAAAGTTGCAAAGGTTGGAGACCCCTGCTCTAAAAGGATGCGAATGCAAAGCTGGCTGGAGAATTCTGGGAGCTGAAGTCCTTCAGACTTAAAGTTGCAAAGGTTGGGGACCCCTGCTCTAAAAGGATGCGAATGCAAAGCTGGCTGCAGAATTCTGGGAGCTGAAGTCCTTCAGACTTAAAGTTGCAAAGGTTGGGGACCCCTGCTCTAAAAGGATGCGAATGCAAAGCTGGCTGGAGAATTCTGGGAGCTGAAGTCCTTCAGACTTAAAGTTGCAAAGGTTCGGGACCCCTGCTCTAAAAAGATGCGAATGCAAAGCTGGCTGGAGAATTCTGGGAGCTGAAGTCCTTCAGACTTAAAGTTGCAAAGGTTGGGGACCCCTGCTCTAAAAGGATGCGAATGCAAAGCTGGGTGGAGAATTCTGGGAGCTGAAGTCCTTCAGACTTAAAGTTGCAAAGGTTGGAGACCCCTGCTCTAAAAGGATGCGAATGCAAAGCTGGCTGGAGAATTCTGGGAGCTGAAGTCCTTCAGACTTAAAGTTGCAAAGGTTGGGGACCCCTGCTCTAAAAGGATGCGAATGCAAAGCTGGCTGCAGAATTCTGGGAGCTGAAGTCCTTCAGACTTAAAGTTGCAAAGGTTGGGGACCCCTGCTCTAAAAGGATGCGAATGCAAAGCTGGCTGGAGAATTCTGGGAGCTGAAGTCCTTCAGACTTAAAGTTGCAAAGGTTGGGGACCCCTGCTCTAAAAGGATGCGAATGCAAAGCTGGCTGGAGAATTCTGGGAGCTGAAGTCCTTCAGACTTAAAGTTGCAAAGGTTCGGGACCCCTGCTCTAAAAAGATGCGAATGCAAAGCTGGCTGGAGAATTCTGGGAGCTGAAGTCCTTCAGACTTAAAGTTGCAAAGGTTGGGGACCCCTGCTCTAAAAGGATGCGAATGCAAAGCTGGGTGGAGAATTCTGGGAGCTGAAGTCCTTCAGACTTAAAGTTGCAAAGGTTGGAGACCCCTGCTCTAAAAGGATGCGAATGCAAAGCTGGCTGCAGAATTCTGGGAGCTGAAGTCCTTCAGACTTAAAGTTGCAAAGGTTGGAGACCCCTGCTCTAAAAGGATGCGAATGCAAAGCTGGCTGGAGAATTCTGGGAGCTGAAGTCCTTCAGACTTAAAGTTGCAAAGGTTGGAGACCCCTGCTCTAAAAGGATGCGAATGCAAAGCTGGCTGGAGAATTCTGGGAGCTGAAGTCCTTCAGACTTATAGTTGCAAAGGTTGGGGACCCCTGCTCTAAAAGGATGCGAATGCAAAGCTGGCTGGAGAATTCTGGGAGCTGAAGTCCTTCAGACTTAAAGTTGCAAAGGTTGGGGACCCCTGCTCTAAAAGGATGCGAATGCAAAGCTGGCTGGAGAATTCTGGGAGCTGAAGTCCTTCAGACTTAAAGTTGCAAAGGTTGGGGACACGTGCTCTAAAAGGATGCGAATGCAAAGCTGGCTGGAGAATTCTGGGAGCTGAAGTCCTTCAGACTTAAAGTTGCAAAGGTTGGGGACCCCTGCTCTAAAAGGATGCGAATGCAAAGCTGGCTGGAGAATTCTGGGAGCTGAAGTCCTTCAGACTTAAAGTTGCAAAGGTTGGAGACCCCTGCTCTAAAAGGATGCGAATGCAAAGCTGGCTGCAGAATTCTGGGAGCTGAAGTCCTTCAGACTTAAAGTTGCAAAGGTTGGAGACCCCTGCTCTAAAAGGATGCGAATGCAAAGCTGGCTGGAGAATTCTGGGAGCTGAAGTCCTTCAGACTTAAAGTTGCAAAGGTTGGAGACCCCTGCTCTAAAAGGATGCGAATGCAAAGCTGGCTGCAGAATTCTGGGAGCTGAAGTCCTTCAGACTTAAAGTTGCAAAGGTTGGAGACCCCTGCTCTAAAAGGATGCGAATGCAAAGCTGGCTGGAGAATTCTGGGAGCTGAAGTCCTTCAGACTTAAAGTTGCAAAGGTTGGAGACCCCTGCTCTAAAAGGATGCGAATGCAAAGCTGGCTGGAGAATTCTGGGAGCTGAAGTCCTTCAGACTTATAGTTGCAAAGGTTGGGGACCCCTGCTCTAAAAGGATGCGAATGCAAAGCTGGCTGGAGAATTCTGGGAGCTGAAGTCCTTCAGACTTAAAGTTGCAAAGGTTGGGGACCCCTGCTCTAAAAGGATGCGAATGCAAAGCTGGCTGGAGAATTCTGGGAGCTGAAGTCCTTCAGACTTAAAGTTGCAAAGGTTGGGGACACGTGCTCTAAAAGGATGCGAATGCAAAGCTGGCTGGAGAATTCTGGGAGCTGAAGTCCTTCAGACTTAAAGTTGCAAAGGTTGGGGACCCCTGCTCTAAAAGGATGCGAATGCAAAGCTGGCTGGAGAATTCTGGGAGCTGAAGTCCTTCAGACTTAAAGTTGCAAAGGTTGGAGACCCCTGCTCTAAAAGGATGCGAATGCAAAGCTGGCTGGAGAATTCTGGGAGCTGAAGTCCTTCAGACTTAAAGTTGCAAAGGTTGGAGACCCCTGCTCTAAAAGGATGCGAATGCAAAGCTGGCTGGAGAATTCTGGGAGCTGAAGTCCTTCAGACTTAAAGTTGCAAAGGTTGGGGACCCCTGCTCTAAAAGGATGCGAATGCAAAGCTGGCTGGAGAATTCTGGGAGCTGAAGTCCTTCAGACTTAAAGTTGCAAAGGTTGGGGACCCCTGCTCTAAAAGGATGCGAATGCAAAGCTGGCTGGAGAATTCTGGGAGCTGAAGTCCTTCAGACTTAAAGTTGCAAAGGTTGGAGACCCCTGCTCTAAAAGGATGCGAATGCAAAGCTGGCTGGAGAATTCTGGGAGCTGAAGTCCTTCAGACTTAAAGTTGCAAAGGTTGGAGACCCCTGCTCTAAAAGGATGCGAATGCAAAGCTGGCTGGAGAATTCTGGGAGCTGAAGTCCTTCAGACTTAAAGTTGCAAAGGTTGGGGACCCCTGCTCTAAAAGGATGCGAATGCAAAGCTGGCTGGAGAATTCTGGGAGCTGAAGTCCTTCAGACTTAAAGTTGCAAAGGTTGGGGACCCCTGCTCTAAAAGGATGCGAATGCAAAGCTGGCTGGAGAATTCTGGGAGCTGAAGTCCTTCAGACTTAAAGTTGCAAACGTTGGAGACCCCTGCTCTAAAAGGATGCGAATGCAAAGCTGGCTGGAGAATTCTGGGAGCTGAAGTCCTTCAGACTTAAAGTTGCAAAGATTGGAGATCCCTGGACTAAAGGGAGCAGGGGAAGGGCTTTGGAGATGAGCAAGAGGTAGGGAGAGATGAACAAACAGGCATTTTCTTTAAGGAAGTTTTTATTTTATTTTTCTCTTTCAAATTCATGCACAAAAATACACTCTCATAATTACGATTAACCTTTATCTATTCATCATTCATCTTTATCGTTATTTTCTTGCAAATATATAGAATACAGTTTGGGTCACTTCCTTGCTACCCCAAGCCTCCATCTGATTTTGCAACAACTTTGCTCCTTCTCTCTTCTCCACCTTCTTCTTTCCTCCTCTCCTCCCTTTTTTCTTCTTCTCCTCTCTTTCCCCCCTCCTCCTCTCTTCTCCTTCCCCTCTCTCCTAAAATTAATTCCCCTCCTTTACTTCCTCTGCTTTACCCTTCCTTCCTTCCTTTCCCTCCTCCTCCTTCCTCCTGCCTTCTTCCCCTCTCTTTCTCCCCTCCTCCTCCTTTCTTCTCCTCCTCCTTCCCTTCTCTCCTCCTTACTTCCCCTCCTTTACTCCCTCTTCTTTACCCTTCCTTCCTTTCCCTCCTCCTCCTCCTCCCTTCTTTCTTCTTCCCTCTCTTTCTCCCCTCCTCCCCTTCTCTCCTCCTTACTTCTTCTTTACTCCCTCTGCTTTACCCTTCCTTCCTTTCCCTCCTCATCCTTCCTTCTTCCTCTTTCTTACCCCCTCCTCCTCTCTTCTCCTCCTCCTTCCCCTCTTTCCTACTCTAACTTCCCCTCCTTTACTCCCTCTGCTTTACCCTTCCTTCCTTCCCCTCCTCCTCCTCCCTCCTTTCCATGGTTGCCCTAACTTATTTTACTTTCTCTGATGAACAAACCTGTATAAACGGAACGAAGGATTGCAAATGAAGGACTGGATAGAATAGTATCCTATGTGTATACACAGAGAAGCTGACCCAAGATGGGAGAAGTACCATTGACAATGGATTTATGCCGAGGTGGAAATGCTGTACAGAAGGAATGCAAAAAAAGAAATAATATTTTTTGTCCTTTTTTTAAAAACAACAACTGCTTAATAAAAATATTGTTTTTAAAGAAGAAATGGGAAGGGGGGGTGAGTGGGGAAGCCCCCCCCCCTCCGCAGAGGAGGCCTTCGGGAGCAAAGAGACCCTCCCGATATCCGTCGACAGCCCATCCTGGCTAATTGCCACCCATGTCTCCATCGCCCATAAATTTGTCTAATCTGTTTTTGGAACCAAGAGAGGCTATTATCCTCTGTCAGCAGAAGCCTTGGAAATGCCAGGTTTAATTAAAACAATTTTTTATGCTACGATCCCCATCTCATTTCCTCTACCTGGAGAGGAATGGCGCTGGCCTCCATCAACAATTGAACTTTCCAGAGTGCTGCGCTGGGCAAAACAGCCAAGACCCACTTCGGTAATTAAAACTCGGGTCTCCGAATCGCAAAGGAGGAAAGCACGGGGGGTCCAGGGGTTCGAGGCAGAGGCCGGCCACCGCAGGGAGGCTGGAGTATGGAGCAGGTTGGGGGGGACTCAGAAGAGACCCTCCTGGGGACCCCCGAAGGATGCAGGTAGAAGGGAACCTCAAGGTGGACTTTTGGGGTCCTTGGTGAGCTTGGAGGTTTTCTGGAGGACGTTTCGTGGCCCAACTGGGTAACGTCATCAGCGCTAGAAGGAAGAGGGGTTTGCAGAGACAAAGAGGAAGAGGAGTGGGGGGAGAGATGGACTGTGGGGTCCTAGGGGCTCTCTGAGCTTGGTTGTTTTCCAGAAGACGTTGCAAGACCCAAGTAGGGAACATCATCAGTGATTCAGTGCTAAACTGAAGAAGAATCCAAGAACATTCACAAAATCGAAGAAGAAGCTGGATGAGAAGCGAAGGGTTTTGAAAGAAATATCTATGGAGATTCTCCATCCTCCAAGGCCCTGGTTGTCCCAAAGGGGCTTTTTTTTTCCAGGAGGCCACTGGACTTTCTGGTTTTTTCTTTGAAGATGTTTTGCTTCTCATCCAAGAAGCTTCTTCAGCTCTGACTGGATGGTGGGGAAGGGAAGGATTGATATTCCTTGCAGACACAGCTGGTCCTTTGCATCCTTTGAGAGGTTCCTTGAGGCCACTTGGAGGTTTTACCTGTGTCCTCAGGGTCACCTGGATAGTGCAAATGGGTGTGGAGCCTCCTTGGAACAGCTGAAAGGATCGATGTTGTAGCCTGGAGGTAGATGATGTCATATCCCTCCCGCACTGTTGAAAGGGGGTGTTTCTTGGACCCCTCTTCTCAAACCAGCGGTCCTCTCTGTCCAAAATCTGGACTTTTCAGTCTTCAAAAGAGCTGCTTTTAAATGCACGAAATGAACTCTCAAGAACTGTCTGTCTAGTTTTTCAAATTTATTTTATTAGGGCCTGGAGGAGAGAAGGCCTGGCATAGAACAGGTAGGAAGCAAGATTAACTCTCCAGATTCCTTTGCTTTTCTCACCCTTTATTGGAGAGGAACGATAGCCGCACACACCTGATTGACCTGCACTGATTTATTGACTTTTTCTGAAGGGGAAGCTAAATTAAAAAGCCAGAGGAGGACTTGAAAAGGGGGAGTTTTTCCTTGGGCTCGCTTGATGGAGAAATTAAAATTGGATAAGAAGACTTTTTAGTTTACAAATGATTTTGAACCGAATCCCTGTACCAACAATGAGCACGTTATTGCTAAGATCCACAAACCTTTATGGAAAACGAATGTAGAAGGGCAAAAACATTGGATATCATACAATGCTTGATCCAAGGGGACTCAAATTCACATTGATTTTTCAAGTTGAAAGACAATTTTTGATAAGTGGATGCATTTAGCACCTAATTGGGGTTGGACTAGAAGACCTCCGAGGTCCCATCCAGTCCTAGGATTCTACAAAATATTCTATAACTAACTGATAACCTGGCGTTGCCTGGGTATTTATTTATAGGGGGAAAATGTTCAGACCATATGTAATTTCTAATGTTGGATTTTCTCCCTTACCAGAGGGAGCCCCCTTGTGGAGTACTGTGAAGCCGTTACCACGGCAACTCCACTGCTCTGTACAGTAGAAGCCATTCTATGGCAACAATCGAAGCCATTTTAAGGCACAACAGGCTGTGTCTTAACAGAACACATACCCTGAGGAGTTTTAGGGGTGTCTTACCCCCACAATATTTGTTTCCAGAGACTAAGTCTTCCGTGTACCTAGTTTGATGGAAATTGCTCCAGGCGTTTCAGAGTTATGCTGGAATACACACACACAAACACACACAGAGGATTTTTTTCATATATAGATTGTCAAAGATGCCTAATGGCGTGTCAAATATAATATTGGAAACGTAATCCATCTGAAGCTCCTTTTGATCATGTTTGGTGGACATATATGAGAGGTAAGAATGATTGGAATCAGATACATAATTTAATTCAGAGAATTCTAAAAAAAATAAAAAGCGTACAATTGAAACCAGGGATCCTTTTTCTTCTCCTGGGATTGATGGATTAGAAGCTGGAGAGAGAGAGAGAGAGAGAGAGAGAGAGAGAGACTTTGTCTCTATATTTGATAAGAGCTGCGAGACTTCTGAATGCACAGCGATGGAATCTACACAATGGACGGAGGAATTGTGAAGTTAATGGACTTGGCAGAGGTGATGAAAATAACTACTTTGATTAAAGAAAGGATTTTAATGAGCTTTGTTTCTATGTGGAAGCCGCTTGGGGACTTTTGGCTTCGAACGGAATGAAACAAAACTTAAATTTGGGGATTTAACAATTAGAACTGTTTAGGAGTATAAAAATATAATGTGTCTACTATTCATTTCATATCTCTCTCCCCATCTCTCTCTGTCTATGTCTATGTCTCTCTCTATATGCAGTGGTACCTCGGTTCACGAACTTAATTCGTGAACTGACTCTGTTCGCGATCCGAATTGGTCGTGATGCGAGGCACAATTTCCCATAGGGTTCAATGTAAATCCGATTAATCCGTTCCGACCTTGTTTTTTGGTCGTGATTCTTGAACTGACTCTGTTCGCGAACAGAATTGGTCGTGAACAGAGGCACAATTTCCCATAGGGTTCAATGTAAATCCGGTTAATCCGTTCCGACCTTGTTTTTTGGTCGTGATTCTTGAACTGACTGTTCGCGAACAGAATTGGTCGTGAACAGAGGCACAGTTTCCCATAGGGTTCAATGTAAATCCGGTTAATCCGTTCTGACCTTGTTTTTTGGTCGTCCGCGGCTCCGGTTCGTGAAGCGAGGCGGGGTTCGTGAATCCGAGCATTTTTACGAACTTTTCTGTTCGTGATGCGAGGGCGGAGTTCGTGAAGCAAGGCGGAGTTCGTGAAGCGGAGCGTATTTTTACGAACTTTTCCGTTCGTGAACCGAAACGGTGTTCGTGAACCGGGGCACATTTTTTGGGAAATTTTTGGTCGTAATCCGAACTGGTCGTGAACAGAGGCGTTCGTGAACCGAGGTACCACTGTGTGTGTGTGTGTGTGTGTGTGTGTGTGTGTGTGTGTGTGTGTGTCTGTCTACATACATACATACATACATACATACATACATACATACATATATATATATATATATATGCTGGCATAGCTGGCTTCGGGGATTTTCCCGTGTATAAGGCATACGAAACATACAAATGAGACCAATCAGCATCAATCTACCAGTCACGAGGCAACTGCACAGCCAATCAACCCACTCACAACAATAGTCAGCACTCCACCCCCCCCACCAAGATTTAAAGAGGGGCGATGCCTCCGCAGTCACACTCACAGACACAAGCCTGCCTGATGATGACAAGTGAGATCTTGTCGAAACGTTGCAACAACTTTTCTATGTCTTATAACTCACACACCTCAACTCCCTACACCCCAAAATACAATTCACCATGGAAATAGAAGCCAACAACCAACTCCCTTTTCTAGACGTCCTAATCTACAAAAAAACCTAATGGCTCCCTAGGACACACCATCTACCGGAAAAAAACACACACCAACCGCTACCTAATGCACAATCCCATCACCACCCTGCACAGATAAACTCTGTAGCCAAAACCCTCATACACAGAACCAAACGCCTAGCGGACAAAGACCATCTGAAAACCGAAATACACTTCCTCACAAATACATTAATATCCAACGGATTCCGAAGAAAAACAATCACCAAACTAATCCAACAAGAAACACCCCCCAGGAACCAAGACAAAGAACAGGAAAATGGCATTGCCCTCATCCCATACATTAAAGGTACCACAGACAAAATCAGCAAAATTCTCCACAAGCACCAACCAAAAAATAACCAATATCCTAAGGAACCCCAAAGACAAGATCCAGCTAGAAAACCAAGGAGTCTACAAAATGTAAAAGCTGCCCTGCCACTTACATAGGACAAACCAACAGAAGGATTAGTGCACGTATTGCTGAACATAAAAATGCTTTAAAAAATCATCTTAATACCTCATCTCTCTATCAACATTTCAAAACTACAGGACATGACATTGACTTTCAAGAAACTAAAATGATCTCCAAGGCGGAACAGCTCAACAGGAGAATAATCAGAGAAGCCATTGAAATAGAGAAACAATCTAGCAGCATGAACAGACGTGATGATACCTCCCGCCTACCAGATATCTGGAAGCCAGCATTGACCAGCAGACGAGCCCCACCCTCCAGCCAAGCCGTTGAAATTCAAAACAAGGAGAAACATACAAATGAGACCAATCAGCATCAATCTACCAGTCACGAGGCAACTGCACAGCCAATCAACCCACTCACAACAATAGTCAGCACTCCACCCCCCCCCCACCAAGATTTAAAGAGGGGCGATGCCTCCGCAGTCACACTCACAGACACAAGCCTGCCTGATGATGACAAGTGAGATCTTGTCGAAACGTTGCAACAACTTTTCTATGCCTTATACACGGGAAAATCCCCGAAGCCACCTATGCCAGCATACCTACACCCGTGAAAATCTACGAAAACATATATATATATATATACATACACACACACACACACAAATGCATATGCATACACACACACAAAGACACACACACAGTGTTGAAGAGAAAGTTGGAAATTATCCTTTCCCTATTTCCCTCCTTGCGTTTTTCACTTCTATTCAGTCAATTATTTCAGTTGCTCAACAAAGACCCCTGTAGAAATAATTGTGGAAATTCAATGAAGTCGCTTGGTCTAAGGTAGAGGTTCCCCAACTTGGCAACTTTAAGCAGAGCTGGCTGGAGAATTCTGGGAGTTGAAGTCCACAAGTCTTAAAGTTGCCAAGTTTGGGAACCTCTGCTCTAAGGCTTAAGGCACCCGGTGAGAAAGCAGGAGAGTTCTAGTCCCACCTTAGGGACGAAAGCCAGCTGGGTGACTTTGGGCCACTCCCTACTAGGGGCGGGTGAGTTCTAGTTTCCCCTTAGTCTCATTTAAGTTAACCTGTCTGTTTGTTCATGCTATGCCACCCGTTTCACCAGGAAGCGATTCTGGGCAGCTTCTGTTGGAAAAGCGTTGAAAAAACACGAGCAAATGTACCTCTTTTAAAAAAAAAATTTCAAAAGGAAAATATCCAGGAGAACTAGATTTAAGAAGAAAAATAATGACATCCTTTTAAACGTCTACATTCAAACCGGCCTGCAGCCATTTCTAAACGGCCGGCTGCTCTCTTTGGTGAATTATGCAATTTTTCTACAAATTTACTTAATTATCATTACAGAGACTAAGTGCTTTGGAGAGGTTTCCAGGAAGGCTGGAAACGGAATTCACAAAGAAGGGAGAAGGGAGAGGAGGAGGCGAATCGGCTACAGAGGGGAGATAAGAGGGAGCCTGCAAAAGGAAAATGCTGCATGTAGGTTGTCCTCGACTTACAACGGTTCGTTTAGTGACTGCTCGAAGTCACAACGGCACGGACGGACGACCTTTTTTTTCCCCCTTGCGGAAGAGGGTGTTTCGCTTCTCCTCCGAGGAACTTCATCAGTTCCGAATGGATGGTGAGGGGAGGATGGAGGGATTAGCCAGAGGTAATCCCTCCATCCTCACCGCTACCATCCAATCAGAAGCTTCCATCAGAATAGGGCTGGAAGGGACCTTGGAGGTCATCTAGTCCTAGTCCAACCCCCTGCTCAAGCAAGAGACCCTCAACCATTTCAATCAATCAATCAGAATGGAGCTGGAAGGGACCTTGGAGGTCATCTAGTCCAGCCCCCTGCTCAAGCATGAGACCCTCAACCATTTCAATCAATCAATCAATCAATCAATCAATCAGAATGGAGCTGGAAGGGACCTTGGAGGTCATCTAGTCCAGCCCCCTGCTCAAGCATGAGACCCTCAACCATTTCAATCAATCAATCAGAATGGAGCTGGAAGGGACCTTGGAGGTCATCTAGTCCAGCCCCCTGCTCAAGCATGAGACCCTCAATTGTGGTCACAAGTATTAAGTTGTGCATGGCCTTTTTGAGACCTACGATGCTGCTTTTCTTGTCTCTAGAGTGAAATTCAACGTAGAGAAAAGTCAAGTCTTACACTTAAGCAAGGAAATCCCCATATAGATTGGGGGAAACCAGGCTTCAGAGCAGGGACTGCGAAAAGGAGCTTGCAGTCTCGGTGGACAACCAACTAAACGGGCCAGCCGTGTGCAGCAGCAGCCAAAAAAGCCAACACCATCCTAAATTGCATTAACAGAGGGATGGAATCAAGATCAAGGGAGGGACTAGCACTACTCTATAAGGCCTTAGTAAGGCCACATCTAGAGTTTGGTCACCACGCTATAAAAAAGAGGTTGAGACTCTGGAAAGGGTCCAGAGAAGAGCAACCAGGATGATGATGATGATGATGATTCACATTTGTAACCCGCACCCATCTCACCACAAAGGGACTCGGGGCGGCGAACAGAGATTTAAAATAAATATACATAAATACAAAATATTACTAAATAATAACTAAATTAGATCAATACCCTGCTTAAAATAAATTTTAAAAACCCATAAATTAAAACTTTGATTTGATTATAAGACAGTAGGGTGCGGAGTAGATCATGCTAGGCCGGCCAGATGAAAATAGTAAGTTTTTAAGTGCCGGCGGAACAAGCGGAGGTCCGAGATGGTACGGAGATCGGGAGGTAGGCCGTTCCAGAGGGTAGGGCCCACCACAGAGAAGGGTCTTCCCCTGGGAGCCGCCAACAAGCATTGCCCGGTCGATGGCACCCGGAGAAGACCCTCTCCCTGGGAGCAAGTCGGTCGTAGGGATGTATGGGGCAGTAGACGGTCTCGTAGGTAGCTAGGCCCCATGCCATGGAGCACCTTGAAGATGATGAGGGGACTGGAGCAGTGGTGGGTTTCTGCAGGCTCGCACCTACTCGCGAGAACCGGTTGGTGAAATTTAGAGAACCAGTGAGAGGGGGTTCCACCGGCGTAAATCTGGCTCGCCGCTGCCAGTGACCCAATGGGAAGGAAAGGGAAGGAAGGGAGGAAGGAAGGAAGGGAGGAACGGAGGAAGGAAAGAAAGAAAGAAAGAAAGAAAGAAAGAAAGAAAGAAAGAAAGAAAGAAAGAAAGAAAGAATTTATCAACACAATTGAGTCCAAAATTTTGGTTGCTAAGCAAGAGCGTTGTTAAATGAGTTTCACCATATTTTAAAAGGTGGCCACTCCCACCCTGTCACATGACTGCCAAGCCGCACCCACAAAATAGGCCACACCTACAGAGTAGGTTCTAAAAAAATTTGAAACCCACCACTGGACTGGAGGCTAAAACTGGGTAGGTCTACTCTAGTGACAAGAAGGACCAGGAGAGCATCTTCCAATATTGGAGGGGCTGCCCCAGAGAGGAGGAAGGGGGTCAAGCTATTCTCCAAAGCCCCCGAAGGCAGGACAAGGAAGAATGGATGGAAACTAATGGGTGGGACTGGAAGCTAAAACATATGAGGAATGGTTGCAGGAACTGGGCCTGGATAGTCTAGGGAAGAGAAGGACCAGGGGAGACAGGAGAGCATCTTCTAATATCTGAGGGGCTGCCCCAAAGAAGAGGGAGTCAAGCTATTCTCCAAAGCACCTGAGGGTAGAACAAGAAGCAATGGGTGGAAACTGACCCAGGAGAGATTCAACCTGGGAATAAGGAGGAACTTTCTGACAAGGAGAGCAATCCACCCATGGAAGAGAAGTTGCCTTCAGAAGTTGTAGGAGCTTGACTTCCTGTTCCGGCTTCTGGCGGCGACGGGCGAGTCCTGGGACTCGTCCGCCGTTTTGTTCTTTTTTGGGGGGACCCTCCGTAGGACCGGCTTGCCTGGACCTGTTCAGCCTGGCGGCGGCCAGGGGAGGGTCCTTATCTTCGGTCTAGGTGGAAGAAGACATGCTGCGGGGGGCTTGGTTCCCTTCGCCAACGGAGGACGGCAACAAATAATTGATTTGGAGAGAACGGGAGCGTTCGGGCCGGATGGCTTTGCCGGGGCTTTTGCAGCGAGGTGGAGAGTAAGTGACTTTAACTTTTTTGCTGGCGGCTTTGAGCGAGAGAAACGTGGAGGGGGGTGTTTGTTAACCCCCCCCCCCTCGGATTTATAACAGAAGCGTGCAGAAATGGCTCCTCGAATGTGAGGGAGCGGATATTTCTCATCCGGATTTTTGCGGAACAAGTGAAAGTCCTTCGCGGCTTATTTCTATACAATGTATCTAAACCCGGCTTTACTGGAACAATTTTCTTTGTTACTTTCTCCTGCTGGCTGCCAGATTGGGCGGTAGAAGATGGCTGCCCTTTGTTCCTAAATGACTATTCTTTATGGAAAATTACCAACATCTCTTTGTGACCTGGACTGTCTCTCTCCACCAATGGAGGATTTTTTGGATTAATTGATTCCTTCCCTGGAGTGCCTTCTTTGTCTTCATAATTGATAGTGGAAATTGCTTTTCTCTCTGGATCTTATAACTTTTTACAATTGTGATCTGAACTTTGTTCTCTGGACTTGCTCCAGCGGCCGCACCCAAAAAACGCCATCTTAGTGGCACTGATTTAAACAGCTCACCATGGCTTCAAAAAAACAACCAGAAAATCCAGGATTGGAAGAAAGAATGACGGCTATGGAAGCAGTGTTACACTCCTTGGTGTTGGAAATTAAAGAACTTAGAAAAGATCATTGCAGCTCTAAACTTGAACTTTTGGAGACACAGAAAAAATTGATGCAGAATACACAGAAGACAGGAGTTGGAAGTGGGGCTGGCTGGGGCAAAGGGGGAACTTAAAAATATTAATAGTGAAATTGGTGATTTGTCTGGTCATATGTCTAGGATGGATTTTGAGAGGATGTCATATTTTTTAAGATTTCAGAATGTTTCTGAAGAATCTGGTGAATGCCTTCCTGATCTCATGAGTACAATTTTAGCAGACTATTTACATAAACCCAAGGAAGAGATCAGGGGGGACATTGACCTAGTCTACAGAATAAATTCAGCATATGCCAGGATAAATGAAGTACCCAGAGAGATACATATTAAATCTGTTAGAAGGTCGACTAGGGAGGGAATCTTGAAGACGCAGAGAGAGGGTCCGTTAATTTATCAACAAAAGGAAATCGCTATCTTGAAGCAGATCCCAAAAAAGATTAGAGAGGTGAGGAGGAAGTATTCCTTCTTATCTAAAAAATTGTTTAAACACGGGATTTGGTTTAAGTGGGCGATGCCAGAAGGGATGTTGGTGTTCTGGGAAGGAGGAAGAGTAAGGATTAAAACAGTTGCTGAGGCGGAAGCCTTTCTTAAAAAACATTCCTCTACCCTGGGGGAAGATTCAGGAGGGGCAGAAGGGGCCACGGCCCCGCCCACTGGGGGCCAGGGAGGAGAACAAGAAGACACAATTGCCAAGAGACTTAGATCTAAAAAATGACTTTTCTCTTTTATTAATACAGTATAACTTTTATCTGGATGTTTGTACACGACTGCCAGCATAGAATTTAGAATTTATGATGTATGCATTTATTTTCACCTTGTAGTATTATTGAAAAATGTATTACCAATGTCTTATTAAGTAGCCCTGGAGGGGCCAACGATCTCGACGTGAAAGTTCTCAAAATATTTTTGTACTTCACCTTACCCTACCCTACCTTAAAAAATTTGTAAAAACCAATAAAACTTTTGCAATAAAAAAAAAAGAAGAAGTTGTAGGAGCTTCATCCCTGGAGGCTTCCAAGAAGAGACTAGGCTGCCATCGGTCAGAAATGGTAGAGGGTCTCCTGCTTGGATGGGGGAGGGGGTTGGACTAGATGACCTCCAAGGTCCCTTCCAACTCCGTCAATCTGTTATTCCGCTTTTTAACCTGGGTAATTGGTGAGAATATTTCCCACCTAAATCCTGGAGAACATCTTTGGATCCAGGCAGACGGCAGCTTCTGCAACAAAGCCAGACAGATTCGTACAAACCGTAAGTAATTTTTTTCATCCTCAAGTACAAGTACAGTATAGGAGGTACCTTGCTCAATAGTAGCAACTGTGAGAGGGATCTTGGAATCCTAGTGGACAACCATTGAAACATGAGCCAGCAGTGTGCAGCAGCTGCCAAAAAACCCAACACAGTTCTAGGCTGCATCAACAGAGGGATAGAATCTAGACCACGTGAAGTGTTAATGCCACTGTATGGTGCCTTGGTAAGGCCACACTTGGAATACTGCATACAGTTTTGGTCGCCACGATGTAGAAAAGATGTGGAGACTCTGGAAAGAGTGCAGAGAAGAGCAACAAAGATGATTAGGGGACTGGAGACTAAAACATATGAAGAACGGTTGCAGGAAATGGGTATATCTAGTTTGATGAAGAGAAGGACCAGGGGAGACATGATAGCAGTGTTCCGATATCTCAGAGGGTGCCACAAAGAAGAGGGAATCAAACTATTCTCCAAGGCACCTGAGGGCAGAACAAGAAGCAATGGGTGGAAACTAATCAAGGAGAGAAGCGACTTAGAACTGAGGAGAAACTTCCTGACAGTAAGAACAATTAACCTCTGGAACAGCTTGCCTCCAGAAGTTGTGAATGCCCCAACCCTGCAAGTCTTTAAGAAGATGTTAGATAGCCATTTGTCTGAAATGGTATAAGGTTCCTGCCCACGCAGGGGGTTGGACTAGAAGACCTCCAAGGTCCCTTCCAACTCTGCTATTATTATTATTATTAAGTACATAAATATATAAACGATGTTGTTCCATATTTTTTTTTTGCAACCCGGAAATAACTAGACAGACTAAAGAGCGGTCGTATTTTTTTAAAAGGCCTCTGATGCTTCATCTCGGAAACGAGGCTGTGGGTATTTTCCTCTTTTGCAAAAGCCGCCTTCCATTACTAGCTCTTCGCAATGAAAAAGGCTGCGGTGGTAGAAGAAGCCCAGTTGTATGTTCTAATCTAGCCAACGCTGAAGGAGCAGGCGAGGCAAGGATGAACGTAAGAAACAAATCTACAACGCCCAATTGAACTCAAGCTAAAAGCATGCCACTGGAGCTCAAGAAATGTGATTTACCTGGAAATAAAAGGGGCTTCAACCTCACGCTTTAGGAATGCTTTAGATGCTACGCTGCCACGTAAAAGTCTTAAGTATTCCTTAAAAATTGTCAGTGTTTATTTGCTGTTTGCTTTGGCTCCCTTTGGTTCCTAAATAAACATGTGGTTCCTTACAGTATCTCAAATATCTAGCAAAAGTAGATTGATTTCCAGTTACGTTGTGCACTCAGAACATAGAATAATAGGAAGGGACCCTGGAGGTCATCCAGTCCAACCCCCTGCTCAAGTAGGAAACCCTCTACCATTTCGGTTGTCCAATCCCTTGTTTAAAACCTTCAATGATGGAGCGCTCACAAATTCCGGTGGCAAGCTGTTCCACTGGTTAGTTGTTCTCACTGTCAGGAGATTCCTCCTTAATTCCAGGTTGCTTCTCTCCTTGATTAGTTTCCATCTGTTGTTTCTTCTCCTGCCTTCGGGGGCTTTGGAGAATAGCTTGACTCCCTCTTTTTTGGGGCAGCCCCTCAAATATCAGAACACTGCTATCATGTAACCCCTAGTCTGTCTCTTCATTAAAGCAGATGTACCCAACATCTGGAACTGGAAGGAGAGGGGATTGTGGAAAGGAGGAGGAAGAGGAGGGGGAGGAGGAAGAGGAAGAGGAGGACTGGTTGTCCTCTCTGAGCTTGATGGCTTTCTTGAAGACATTTCGTGACCCATCTAGGGAATGTCATCAGTGCTACAAGGGGTTTGTGGGGAAGGGAGGAGGAGAAGGAGGATTGTGGGGTCCTTGGTGCTCTTTGACTTCAGCTATTTTTTATTTGCAGGAGAAGGACACAATTTTGGTCACCATACTACAAAAAACAATGGTGAGACTTTGGAGAAAGTCCAGAGAAGAGCAACGAAGATGATTAAAGGTCTGGAGGTGAAAACATACGAAGAACAGTTGCAGGAACTGGGCATGGCCAGTCTAGAGAAAAGAAGGACCAGGGGTGACATGATAGCAGACTTCCAGTATTTGAGGGGCTGCCCCAAAGAAGAGGGAGTCAAGCTCTTCTCCAAAGCACCTGAAGGCAGGACAAGAAACAAAGGCTGGAAACTAATCAAGGAGAGAAGCAACCTGGAATTTAGGATGCTCCATCACTCAAGGTTTCTAAGAAGACACTGGGCAGTCACTTATCTGACATAGTGTAAGTTCTCCTCCTTCAGCAGGGGGCTGGACTAGAAGACCTCCAAGGTCCCTTCCAGCTCTATTCTACTCAGTATTCAGCCCTTGGCGCTGTCTGAGTTAGGAGGTTTTCTTGCTGACATCTCATGACCCAACTACGTAACATCATCAGTGGCAGTCCAATGCCATAGCAGCAATGCAGAACGGCAGAAAGAAATGTTAGCAGCCACAATACAAGATAAGGATATCGTAATAGGAAGGCCCATGCAGAAGGGATAATTAGAAAAGCTGAGCAGGAAAGCCAGTATAGAAAGCTGTAAAATTATTGTATGTCAGGGATGTCCAAACTTGGGAACTTTAAGACTTGTGGACTTCAACTCCCAGAATTCTGGGAGTTGAAGTCCACAAGTCTTAAAGTTCCCAAGTTTGGACATCCCTGTTGTATGTTGTTATATATGTTCTGTGCTTTGTTTTGCTTTGCACTCTTGATTTTTTTAAATTATTTATACTTGTTATGTCTTCTCACTGTTTTCCAAGATTAAAACATTTAATAAAAAAATATTTTTATTTTAAAAAGAGAAAAGAAAAGAAACGTTAGCAGCCGAAGAAGAAATCAAAAATATTACCCCCGGGTTGAACAAACCATGAAAAGTGACGCCAAAAAGAAGCAGGCCCCAATACTTGAAATAAATAAATACGGCAGAGGGAATGAAATATACGCACCCTAACTGTCAAATGTCAAGTCCGGGTAACAAATGCCAGGCCTCAAACCATCCTGTCCCCTTTCAGCCTTCATTTATCAAATATTCCAACAAGAGCTGCAGACAAGAGCCGTCAAGAGCCGTCAGAGCAGGAAAGCCTTCCCTTAAAGATTTGACGTTGGCATTTCCAGGACTGGCACTTTGGGGGGGAAACGAGGGGCAGCAGGAGAAATCAATTTGGGGGCTTTTTTTTTTGCAGCCTTCGGTGGAGATTCTGAGAGATTCGATTCTTATTTTTTATTTTTTAAACCCGGCTGCCAATTTAGAAAGGGAGAAAGAGCCAGCCCGTAAAGCCTCGTAAAGCCGCCTTCCTCTGCCCTCTCCAGCGGAACTGAAAAGGGCACCGGTGTTTCCCCTAACCAAGGAATTGTGTCTCAGCGTTTTTGAAAAGGTGACAAGTAAAAGTGGCAACACCCATAAAAACTCCACGGAGGGAAGGTCGGGCAGGAGAGAAAAGGGGAAACTTTTCAAAAATTGCATCAAATCTTGAATGAGGTTTGGGAGGCCGAAGGAAGCGGTCATGGTGGGGTTTAGCCCAGAGGGATCCTGTGCTGGCCCATCCTTTCCAGAAGTTGCGAATGCCCCAAACACTGGAAGTCTTTTAAGAAGATGTTGGATAGCCATTTGTCTGAAACGGTATTAGGGCTTCCTGCCTAGGCAGGGGGTTGGACTAGAAGACCTCCAAGGCCCCTTCCAACTCTGCTTTTGTATTGTATTGTAAGAAGAAATGGGTGGAAACTAATGAAGGAGAGAAGCAACTTAAAACCAAGGAGGAATTTCCTGACAGTGAGAACAATTAATCAGGGGAACAGAAGTTGCCTCCAGAAGTTGCGAATGCCCCAACACTGGAAGTCTTTAAGAAGATGTTGGATAGCCATTTGTCTGAAATGGTATAGGGCTTCCTGCCTAGGCAGGGGGTTAGACTAGATGACCTCCAATGTCCCTTCCAACTCTGTTATCCTTCCTTCCTTCCTTCCTTCCTTCCTTCCTTCCTTCCTTCCTTCCTTCCTTCCTTCCTTCCTTCCTTATCACTGGAAGTCTTTAAGAAGATGTTGGATAGCCATTTGTCTGAAATGGTATAGGGCTTCCTGCCTAGGCAGGGGGTTAGACTAGATGACCTCCAATGTCCCTTCCAACTCTGTTATCCTTCCTTCCTTCCTTCCTTCCTTCCTTCCTTCCTTCCTTCCTTCCTTATCACTGGAAGTCTTTAAGAAGATGTTGGATAGCCATTTGTCTGAAATGGTATAGGGCTTCCTGCCTAGGCAGGGGGTTGGACTAGATGACCTCCAATGTCCCTTCCAACTCTGTTATCCTTCCTTCCTCCCTTCCTTCCTTCCTTCCTTCCTTATCACTGGAAGTCTTTAAGAAGATGTTGGATAGCCATTTGTCTGAAATGGTATAGGGCTTCCTGCCTAGGCAGGGGGTTGGACTAGATGACCTCCAAGGTCCTTTCCAACTCTGCTATTGTATTGTATTGAAAGGAACAAGTGTCTGAGAACTTCAAATGCACATGGGTGTTTGCAGAGAGTGACGGTCAGTAAGAAAGAACAAGGAAGTGAAACCCTGGAAGGCATATGCCGCTTGAGATGGGACTGGGTGCCAGACAGCAGTCCTTGTAGGACTTGCTATTTGCTATAAAGCAGGGGTCTCCAATCTTTGCCACTTTAAGTCTGAAGGACTTCAGCTCCCAGAATTCTCCAGCCAGCAAAGCTATATATATATATATATATATAGGCTCAAAGGCTCCCAGGAACGAAAGTCTCAGCGTTTAGACTTCGATTTGCACATTTTAAAGAACCGGAGTCTTGTCGCCACCCGGGGAACGAGAAGAGAAGCAGCCATTGTCATTCAAATGATAGGATTCACAAGCTGCAGGGGGGTGGGGGGAATCGTTTCATTCCTTCAAGCTTCTTGGGGGGGGGGGGAAGGAACCCAAAGGAGAAGTCCAGATTAAGCGAAACCTGGCTCCGAAAAACAGCAGCCGCGAAAGGGATCTTGGAGTCCGAGTGGACGATGCCTTAAATAGGAGCCAGCCGTGTGCGGCAGCCAATGCAAAAAGCCAATGCAAGGCTCGGTTGTGTTGGAAGTCCATAGTGGTGGGTTCCTCTCCCAGTCGCTACTGGGACGCTGCGCACGAAGCTGGGCGTCCTGGTCGAGCACATGCACTGCGCGCCTAGGTGCACTCCAACCGCCCCTGTGACGCCTAGCTGCTTGTTGGAGGTCGCGCAGGCTGTGCGCAGTTAGCCGGTTGCCTTAAAATCAGGTATGGAACGCAGGCGGGAATATGGGCCAAACGAGCCACCGTACCAGTTGGGTCAGGGGTCTCCAACCTTTGCAACTTTAAGTCTGAAGGACTTCAGCTCCCAGACTTCTCCAGCCAGCAAAGCTGTCAGTGTCAGGGCCTGGGCCAGAGGTCTCCAACTTTGGCAACTTTAAGTCTGAAGGACTTCAGCTCCCAGACTTCTCCAGCCAGCAAAGCTGTCAGTGTCAGGGCCTGGGCCAGAGGTCTCCAACTTTGGCAACTTTAAGTCTGAAGGACTTCAGCTCCCAGAATTCTCCAGCCAGCAAAGCTGGCTGGAGAAGTCTGGAAGCTGAAGTCCTTCAGACTTAAAGTTGCAAAGGTTGGAGACCCCTGAGTTGAGTGGTCGCTGCTCCTGGCTACTACTGGTACACCTGTACCGGGCCGTACCAGCCAAAACCCATCACTGCAGGTCCAGTTCCAAGCTGGGAGAAAAACGCTGGAAGCAACATGGAGACGGATTGGAAAGATTTATTTTATTGATGAAGCAGAAGCCCCCAGGATTCTGGGCAGCTGACAAAAATGGAGTTGAGAGTAGGTAGGGTTTTTATACCTTCCTTTGGGGCTTTGCATTTGAGCTTGCTGTTCCTGCACAAGGACGTGCCTATTTACTATTCTTGCCATGCCCCCGTTGGAGCCTGAAACTGCAGAGGAAAAACGAGCCGGACATTGAGGGGGCATCTTCGTTGGCTTCTGCACCTCCAAAATAATAAGACCTCCCTGAAAATAAGGCCAAGTGTTTATTTCGGGGGGTGGGGGTGGAGGTGGGGGGTTCAAAAGAAAAGAAGAGGCTGTCTTATTTTGGGGAAAACACGGGCATATTAATGGGAAGCTTGCCCTTTCTCTTTCCTACCCACCATCCGTGCGAGAGGGATGGAGGCGGTGGGAACCGCTGGCTTGTCTCACACATCTGGTGCTAAAGCAGCCTGTTTCGGCTCCTTTTCTCGACAGGGAGCGAGATGGCAACGCAACCACAACCAAGGAGCGTTGGGGGGAGAAAACCATATGTGTGCATGCCCCAAATTAAGGCAACCTGTTTGCATTTCCGTGAATCCCCCGGGGGGCGGGAAGGAACAGCAAAACCGCCTGGATCCCCTGCGCTGCGGGATTGTTTGAAGTGCCCCCTCTTCAATCAGGAAAGGCTACGGCTCCCCTTCCCCTTTATTTCGGGGAGGGGGAAGGCAGGGGGGAGGTTGGGGAGTCAAGGTGCCAGAAGCAATTATGCCTGCCCTAACTCATCCCATGCCTCCACAGCCCCCCCACCCCCATCCTTCCGGCCTGGAGGTTTCCTGGGTGTGAAGAGGCCCCCTGAGACGGGTGGGGGTGGAGGAGAGGAGGAAGCGGGCGAATGGAGGACTTGGGATTTGGGGGGGGGGAGGGAGGGAGGAGATGGGAGGAAGGATGGAAGGAAGGAAGGAAATGGAGGAAGGAAAAGAAGGGAGGGAGGGAGGGAAGAGGGAAGACAGGAAGGGAGGGAGGAGATGGGAGGAATGAAGGAAGACGGGAAGGGAGGGAGGGAGGGGGAGGGAGGAAGGCGATGGGAGGAAGGATGGAAGAAGGAAGGAAGGAAGAAAGGAGTGAAATGGAGGAAGGAAAAGAAGGGAGGGAGGAAATGGGAGGGAGGGAGGGAAGAGGGAAGATAGGAAGGGAGAGAGGAAGGAGATGGGAGGAAGGGTGGAAGAAGGAAGGAAGGAAGGAAGGAAGGAAGGAAGGAAGGAAGGAAAGGAAGAAGGAAGGAAGGAGATGAATGGAGGAAGGAGAAGGAGGGAAGGAGGAAATGGGAGGGAGGGATGAAGGAAGGAAAGAGGGAAGATGGAAAGACAGGAAGACAGGGAGGGAGGGAGAGAGAGTGGGAGATGAATGGAGGAAGGAGAAGGAGGGAGGAGATGGGAGGAAAGAAGGAAGGAAGGTAGGGAGAGAGGAAGGAGATGAATGGAGGAAGGAGAAGAAGGGAAGGAGAAAATGGGAGGGAGGGAGGAAAGAGGGAAGACAGGAAGGGAGGGAGGGAGAAGATGGGAGGAATGAAGGAAGACGGGAAGGGAGGGAGGGAGGGAGATGGAGGAAGGAGATGGGAGGAAGGATGGAAGAAGGAAGGAAGGAAAGAAAGAAGGAAGGAGATGAATGGAGGAAGGAGAAGGAGGGAAGGAGGAAATGGGAGGGATGAAGGAAGGAAAGAGGGAAGATGGAAAGACAGGAAGACAGGGAGGGAAGGAGGAAGGAAGGAATGGAATGAAGGAAGGAGAAGAAGAGAGGGAGCAAGGAGATGGAAGGGAGGCAGGAAGGAAGAAGGAAAGGGGGAAGGGAGGAGTAGGGTGGGAGGAAGGAGGGAGGGAAGGAAGGAAGATAAGTTGTACCTTTGAACGGAACTGGATGGGGACCAATCTTCAATAAATTAGGCGCTTTCTTGAGAGGCTTACAATCTCAATGGAGCCCCAAATTCCTGTTGCTAAGGGAGACAATTGTTGTAAAGTGAATTCCGTCCCCTTTTACGATCTTTCTTGCCAACGTTGTTAAGCTAATCCCCGCCGTTGTCCGTTAGTAACCCCGTCGTTAAGTGAATCTTGGCTTCCCGCATTGACTTTGCGGGTCAGGAGGTCGCAAAAGGGCATCACGTGACCCTGGGATACAACCGTCGTAAATGTGAATCATCTGCCAAGCGCGTGGATTTTGATCCGGTGGCCATGGGGATGTTGCAACGGTCGTAAGTGTGAGAAACGGTCGTAAGTCTTTTCTTTTTTTTCCCTTTTTTGCCACTGTAACTTCACATGTCACTCAATGAGCCGTTGTAAGTCGGGGACTAGCTGTATCAGGAGGGTGAAGGAAAACCATGAGAACCGAAATCCTTAAAACATTCCACCTCTTCCTGCTGAACGGATTGATTATCGTTATGAATTGTTAGAAATGCAAAGAAACGATTAATTTAGCAGGAGATGAAGATGGATCTGCTCCGTATTTCCCCCACTCTTAACCCAAGGGGGGTGTTTCATTTATGGGGGGTTTTTGGAGTGGGGGCGGGAATCAACAAGGGAGAATTGAATTTTCTGTATTTCTTTGGTGCCACCTAGTGGGCGCCTGGATTTCTGCATTCTTTCCATTTGCTAAACTTCGGTTCAGTAGACCAGGGGTCCCCAACCTTTGCAACTTGAAGTCTGAAGGACTTCAGCTCCTAGACTTCTCCAGCCAGCTTTGCTATGTGGGTAGATACATAATCAGCTTTGCTGGCTGGAGAAGTCTGGGAGCTGAAGCCCTTCAGACTTAAAGTTGCCAAGGTTGGAGACCCCTGCTGTAGACTTTCTTTTGACTTTTTATTTAAAAGTTACGGTCTAGTCAAGGCTCTGCAAGGCTCTTTTTTATTAGGTAAACATTAAAAATGTTGGACATCGTGCGACATTTCTGGCATAATCATTTCCATGGAGTTTTTTTCATCTTACAACAATAACAATTTATATCCATTGCATAGGTATGTGCAGTCGGTCAAATTACCTACTTACTTACCTACCCATTAATCCCTTTCATTATATAGTTGCTACCAGTACATATAATTATCCAATTCCTGCGTATGGTACAATATTAATACCATATTTTCCAGTTCTTAACTTATCCGTGTTTTTCTAGCCCAAACCTTTTCCATCGCTACCGTTTGTCTCAGATTCCGTCTTCCCCTTGTCTTTGAGACCTGCTGCTGTGGCCTAGAGGTGGAGCTCTCGCCTCCCAATCAGGAGGTTGTGAGTTCAATCCTAGGTAGAGGCAGATGTAGCGTCTCCTGCTTGGGCAGGGGGTTGGGCTAGATGACCTGCAAGGTCCCTTACAACTCTGTTAATCTGTTACTCCTTCCTTCCTTCCTTCCTTCCTTCCTTCCTTCCTAGGTAAAGGCAGATGTAGGGTCTCCTGCTTGGGCAGGGGGTTGGACTAGATGACCTGCAAGGTCTCTTCCAACTCTGTTAATCTGTTACTCCTTCCTTCCTTCCTTCCTTCCTTCCTTCCTTCCTTCCTTCCTAGGTAGAGGCAGATGTAGGGTCTCCTGCTTGGGCAGGGGGTTGGGCTAGATGACCTGCAAGGTCCCTTCCAACTC
This sequence comes from Rhabdophis nuchalis, assembly GCA_039707465.1. Taxonomy (NCBI): domain Eukaryota; kingdom Metazoa; phylum Chordata; class Lepidosauria; order Squamata; family Natricidae; genus Rhabdophis; species Rhabdophis nuchalis. Next base: position 249,979,989 of record CM077644.1, read on the forward strand.
TGTTAACTCTAGAGTCAGTCTGTCCATTTCTGCACACATCAGTATCTTCCTTATTATTTCTTGTTCTGAGAGTGGCTCTCTTGTTTTTCCTGTTTCGTGCGAAGACCAGTCTTGCTGCCATTAAAATATGCAACATTAAATGTAATCCACCTTTGCTGTATTTTTCTTTTATGATCCCTAATAGAAATACCTATTTCTTCCATATGGCCGGCCTGGCATAGCTGCTACAACCATGTTTTATTAGCTTTGGGTTTTAAATTAACTGTTTCCTTTTTAGCACCGGTTAAATTGTTTAATAGTAGTTTTAAATTTTGTAGAATTTGTATTATCTGTATTGTTGGATTTTAAGTTCCTGTGCGCCGCCCTGAGTCCCTTTTTGGGAGATAGGGCGGGATAGAAATTTAATAAATATAATATATAAATATAAATAAATATAATATATAAATATAAATAAATATAATATAAATAGTTCTGTCCTCAACTCCATCCTTTAATTTAACGTCTCTTCCAAATACTTTCTTATCAGGTTCCAAAAGGCCTTAGCTTTCGGGCACTCCCACCACGTATGGTATTTATTTTATTTTTATTTTATTCAATTTATATCCCGCCCTTCTCCAAAAGGACCCAGGGCGGTAGAAGGTTCCTAGTGCAACAATACATTTCCAACATGGTGGCAATAAGTTTTTATTCATTTTAGCTAATCTTGCGGGTGGGATGTGCCACCTATAGGACAATACAATACAATAGCAGAGCTGGAAGGGACCTTGGAGGTCTTCTAGCCCAACCCCCTGCCTAGGCAGGAAGCCCTATACCATTTCAGACAAATGGCTATCCAACATCTTCTTAAAGACTTCCAGTGTTGGGGCATTCACAACTTCTGGAGGCAACTTCTGTTCCACTGGTTCATTGTTCTCACTGTCAGGAAATTCCTCCTCAGTTCTAAGTTGCTTCTCTCCTTGATTAGTTTCCACCCATTGCTTCTTGTCCTGCCCTAAGGTGTATAGGTTTTCCTTATATGAGGTGGCTAGGGTTAACTTTCTATTTCTTTCCCATAAGTCTTGCCAATTGTCCAAATCTATGTTATAATCATAATTCCTACTCCATGCTAACATGGTTTCCTTTACCTGCTCTTCTCTATTGTTCTTGACTTGCTGCAAACTTGGCAACTTTTAAGACTTGTGGACTTCAGTTCCCAATTCTGGGAGTTGAAGTCCAGGAATCTTCAAGTGGCCAAGGTGGGAAATCCCTGCTTTGCATGTTCGTGTCCCCAGACACGTCTTGCTGAATGGATTCCCAGGAATTGTGTGAAAAGGTCTTTGTGGTTTATCCTGACTCCACCCCCAGTGCCTGTCATGTTAAAACATTAACATTATATTTTTAAAAATGCATTTGAGAGGCTGCCCCAAAGAAGAGGGAGTCAAACTATTCTCCAAAGCACAAGAAGACAACACAAGAAACAATGGATGGAAAGTAATCAAGGAGTGATTCAACCTAGAAATAAGGAGGAATTTCCTAACGGTGAGAACAATTAATCGGTGGAACAGCTTGCCACCAGAAGTTGTGGGTGCCTCATCATTGAAGGTATTTAAGAAGAGACAATACAATAATACAATACAATACAATAGCAGAGTTGGAAGGGACCTTGGAGGTCTTCTAGTCCAACCCTCTGCCTAGGCAGGAAACCTTATTCCATTTCAGACAAATGGCTATGCAACATCTTCTTGAAGACTTCCAGTGTTGGGCCATTCACAACTTCTGGAGGCAACTTCTGTTCCACTGATTAATTGTTCTAACTGTCAGGAAGTTTCCCCTCAGTTCTAAGTTGCTTCTCTCCTTGATGAGTTTCCACCCATTGCTTCTTGTTCTGCCCTCAGGTGCCTTGGAGAATAGCTTGACTCCCTCTTCTTTGTGGCAACCCCTGAGATACTGGAAGGTGGCTATCATGTCTCCCCTGGTCCTTCTTTTCATTAAACTGGACATCCCCAGTTCCTACAACCGTTCTTCATATGTTTTAGCCTCCAGTCTTCTAATCATCTTTGTAGCTCTTCACTGGACAGTCACTTGTCAGAAATGGTCTAGGGTCTCCTGCCTGAGCCGGGGGTTGATCTAGATGACCTCCAAGGTCCCTTCCAACTCTGTGGTTCTGATTCTTCCTGTCGCGCTGTGGTTTCCCCTCCTCGTCCGTCCCTCTGGATTAAGGGACAAGAGCCCTTCATATCCTAATCCAGCCAGACATTCCTCTATAACTCCCAGAGCCTGTTCAAATACCTTCTCAGCCGTAGGAGGGTTGTGGCTGTTTGCTTTTCATTATGCAAAGTTAAAAGCCGGCCGTGAGATGTGCAGTTGGAGGCTCTCGCTCTGTTTGCCCAGGACTCAAGGGAGGTGAGCTTCTCTCTCCAAGCACCTTAAAAATGTGGAAAGATGAGAAAGGGAAAAGAAGCCACGTTCGGTGGGAGCACAGAAACCTGGGGGCCTGGGGGTGGAGATCCTGGGGGTGCCCTCAACGTTCCAGGGAATCAGGGATAACAGAATGACAGAGTTGGGAGGGACCCCGGAGGCCATCTAGTCCAACTCTCTGCTCAAGCAGGACACCCTGGTCTGTCCCATCCCAGACAAATGGCTGCCCAGCCTCTTCTTCAAAGCCTCTGGTGATGGAGGAGCCACAACTTCTGAAGGCAACTTCTGTTCCACGGGTTAATTAATAGGATAGCAGAATGAGAGAGAGAGTTAAATAGAGGCATAAATGGGCAGAGATCAATGAAAAACAGAGGAGAGGAGAGAGAGGAGGGAGGGAGGGATGAGATACAAAGGTGGGAGTCAGAGATAATGGATGGAGGGACAGGTAGATAGGTAGGTAGATATAGATATTGTAAATACATGCTAAATAGATGGTGGGTGATAAATGATGGGAGATGGAGGGATGGACAGATATTGATGAACAGAGATGATAGTTATGACAGATACATATATAGATGACAGATACAGATAGATGTTAAAAGATGATGGATGGATAGATAGATAGATAGATAGATAGATAGATAGATAGATAGATAGATAGATAGATATAGATAGATACTGTAGATAGATTATAAATCGATGGATGGATGGATGGATGGATGGATGGATGGATAGATAGATAGATAGATAGATAGATAGATAGATAGATAGATAGATAGATAGATAGAGATAGATAGATAGATAGATAGATAGATAGATAGATAGATAGATAGATAGATACTGTAGATAGATACTGTAGATAGATTATAAATAGATGGATGGATGGATGATGGATGGATGGATGGATGGATAGTTAGTTAGTTAGTTAGATAGATAGATAGATAGATAGATAGATAGATAGATAGATAGATAGATAGATAGATAGATAGATAGATAGATAGATAGATACTGTAGATAGATTATAAATAGATGGATGGATGATGGATGGATGGATGGATGGATGGATAGATAGAGATAGATAGATAGATAGATAGATAGATAGATAGATAGATAGATAGATAGATAGATAGATAGATAGATGATAGATAGAAGAGAGAGATGATAGATGGATGGATGGACAGACAGACAGACAGGCAGACAGGTAAGGTAGATAGGTAAGGTAGGTAGGTAGGTAGGTAGGTAGGTAGGTAGGTAGGTGGGTGGGTGGGTGGGTGGGTGGGTGGATGGATGGACAGATGGACAAACAGACAGACATGGTAGATAGGTAGGCAGATGGGAGAGAGATGAAAGATAGACAGAGATCAGAGGCAGAAGAAATAGATGATACAGATATAACCATATAGTGGAGATTCTCCTGGGGAAAGAGAAATTTCCTATAGATTTCTCAAAGCAAGACTCCGCCCCCCATCCTCTCTTAGCCTTAGTCCCAGAAAAGCCCCCCCCCCTTCTCCTACCCCCCCTCCCCAGGACAGACCTGTCCTCAGAGCTTCCTCTGGGGTTTAATGAAAACCTGAGAAGGAGCCAGGAGGAGCCAGAACCTGATCCCACCAGCGTCCATCTCACCAACGAACGGAGACACAAGTTCATAAAAGGCCATTAGATTCTCCCTGGACCCCGGGCTTGGAGGCTCAATATCGGCTGTCCCATTTCCTCAGCTGTGACCCAGAAGCTGGAGAGTAGGAACAGAACGGTTCTCTTTGGAGAAAAAAGCGCAGAGCGATATCCACATTCAGCCCACCGACTCAGGAATTCTGGCAGTGGAGGGCTCAGATATTTTGCCCACAAATCCTTACAGAAGGAACCATCAATAAAGCTGGACTTATCAACTTCTGGCCTCCAGAAGTTGTGAATGCCCCAACCCTGGAAGTCTTTAAGAAGATGTTAGATAGCCATTTGTCTGAAATGGTATAGGGCAGGGGTCTGCAAAGTTGGCTCTTTTAAGACTGGTGGACTTCAACTCCCAGAATTCCCCAGCCAGCTGGGGAACTCTGGGAGTTGAAGTCCACCAGTCTTAAAAGAGCCGACTTTGCAGACCCCTGGTATAGGGTTCCTGCCCACGCGGGGGGTTGGACTAGAAGACCTACAAGGTCCCTTCCAACTCTGCTATTGTATTGTATTGTATTGTATTGTATTGTATTGTTTTGTATTGTATTGTATTGTATTGTTTTGCATTGTATTGTATTGTATTGTATTGTATTGTATTGTATTGTATTGTATTGTATTGTATTGTATTGTATTATCGCTTCGTTAAGGTGGAGGTGGAGGGGAAAGTAACTGCTACTACAGGTCTGGCCGTGAAGGACTCTCTTCACACAGCTTTGGAAATGTTAAGGACACTTAGTACCAGAACTTACAACTGGTTCGAATCCCTAGCGCCATTTAACAGAGGGAGCTCCCGTGACTCGTCCCAGCTTCTGCCAACCTAGTGGTTGGAAAGCACATCAAAAATGCAAGTAGGAAAATAGGAGCCACCTTTGGTGGGAAGGGAACAGCGTTCCGTGCTCCTTCGGTGTTGAGTCATGCCGGCCACATGACCACGGAGATGTCTTCGGACAGCGCTGGCTCTTCGGCTTTGAGACAGAGCTGAGCACCGCCCCCTAGAGTCGGGAACGACTGGCACAGATGTGCAAGGGGAATCTTTATCTTTAACACAACTATATGCATTCAGTACAAAACAAAGCCATTCGTCTCTCCATCCCAGAACTCCAAGGCCCCTTTCCTTTCGGGAGACCAGGAGCACATGGCTCCCAGGCCCTTCCTCTCTTCCCTTCTGCTCCCCTTAAAGAGGAAACGCTGTTGAACACGGGGGCCCTTCCCCTTTTTAACGCCTCCGCCTCGTTCCGCTCAGGGCGAGCTTTGATGGGACATGGCGGTGGTTGCGTTGCTCTGTTAGATGAAAAGTGAAGGGTGAGGACCAACCCATGAATCACTCCGGCTTTGCTTTGGCTGGGAGGGGGGCTGGGGGGGGGCGCGAGGGAATGTCTTTCGAAGTCTTTGATCCTTTTCAAAGTCAGCTTTTGCCCCGCTGGCTTTCTTAAGCTCTGCTTCCTCCCCCTCCTCAAATATCCAGAATTAATCCAAGATGCTCCCACCAGCCGAGACAATTTTTTCCCCCCTGCACTCTGCCTCCTTACGGCATCTATCAAAGGCAGAAGCCTCCTTCTTGCCGATGGTAGCCAGGGAGATGGGCCTGGCTTCCCAGGGCAGGAGAAGGGTGTCAAGGGCCCGGGGGGGGGGGCGCTCTGCAGCATGCCCACCCCACAAGACTGGCTTCCGTTAGAGCCAGCCTCTTTCAAATTCAAATTCAAATTAAGATTTATTAACCGCACCCTCTCCCCACAGGGACCCGGGGCGGTGCACAGGCATAATTAAAAACAATATACAAAATACAAACATTACTTAAAATAAAATTAAATAAATCTACCCATGCTAAAAATATATAATTAAAACCCATTAAAATTTGTAATTAAAAGACAGAGAGAACTATTCAAGGCCGGCCAGTCGAAAGAGATGGGTCTTCAATTTTACCCGGAAGGAGCGGAGGTCGGTGGTCGTTCTAATATCAGGGGGAAGGTCGTTCCAGAGGGCCGGGCCCGCCACAGAGAGCGCCCTTCCCCTGGGCGTCGCCCGCTGACAAAGTCTAGTGGACGGCACCCGGAGAAGCCCCTCTCTGTGGGAGCGAATCGGTCGTGAGGATGTGTGGGGCAGGATCCGATCTCGCAGATAGCTAGGTCCCGAGCCATGGAGCGCTTTGAAGATGATAACTAACACCTTGAAGCGCACCCGGAAGACGACAGGTAGCCAGTGCAGCTCGCGCAGGAGCGGTGTTACATGGGCAAACCTGGAGGTGCCCATAATTGCTCGCGCGGCCGCATTCTGAACTAACTGAAGCCTCCGGGTGTACCTCAAGGGGAGCCCCATGTAGAGAGAGTTGCAATAATCCAGTCGGGATGTCACGAGGGCATGGGTGACTGTGCGAAGGGCGTCCCGATCCAATAGGGGGCGCAATTGGCGAACCAGGCGAACCTGGTAAAACGCCCTCCTGGCCACGGCTGTCACTTGCTCTTCCATAGACAGCCGGGTATCCAGGAGGACACCCAAATTGCGCGCCCCATCCACAGGGGCAAGATGTTCGCCCCCTATGGCCAGCGTTGGAGAAAGCTGGTTGAATCGGGCAGCCGGAAACCACAGCCACTCGGTCTTGGTCGGGTTGAGCCTAAGTCCGTTACTTCCCATCCAGATCCGCACGGCTTCCAGGCACTGGCACATCACCGCTACGGCATCGTTGGGGTGGTCTGGGGTAGATATGTACAGCTGGGTGTCATCAGCGTACAGGTGGTACTCTACCCCAAAACCACGGATGATCTCACCCAGCGGCTTCATGTATGCATTAAACAGGAGAGGCGAGAGGACCGACCCCTGAGGCACCCCGCATGTGAGGGGTCTCGGGGTCGACCTCTGCTCTCCTGCCCGCACAAATTGCGATCGGCCAGAGAGGTAGGAGGAGAACCACCGCAAAACGGTGCCTCCCACCCCCAACCCCCCCAGCCGATGCAATAGGATACCATGGTCGATGGTATCGAAAGCCGCCGAGAGGTCTAATAGGACCAGGATGGAGGAACATCCCCCATCTCTGGCCCTCCAGAGATCATCTACCAACGCGACCAATGCCGTCTCGGTGCTATGCCCGGGCCGAAAGCCGGACTGGCGCGGATCTAGATAGTCAACTTCCTCCAGGTGACGGGGAAACTGTTGTGCCACCACACTCTCAACAACCTTCGCCAAGAAGGGAAGGTTGGAGACTGGACGGTAGTTGTTCAAAAGAGCTGGGTCCAAAGAGGGCTTCTTGAGGAGGGGCCTCACCATAGCCTCTTTTAGGGAGGCAGGCAAGGAACCCTCACTCAAGGATGCGTTGATAACCTCTTGGAGCCAGCCTCGTGTCACCTCCCAGGATGCCAGTACAAGCCAGGAGGGGCACGGGTCCAATGAACATGTGGTGGCTCGCAGTCGCCCACGTAGCCTGTCCATATCCTCGGAAGTAACGGGGTCAAACTCCTCCCAAACAAGATCTCTCTCGTGGCATCCCACTGGGCCATGAATGGGGGCTAGCTCACTCTGTATCTGGGCGGTTTTCTCCTGCAGAAAAATCACAAATTCCTCTGCTCTACCCTGTAGCGGGGCTTCCCGCTCCCTCTGATGAAGGAGAGAACGGGTCACCCTAAACAGGGCGGCAGGGCGGTTTTCTGCGGATGCTATGAGGGTAGCACAATGATGACGTTTGGCCACCCTCAGCGCCACAATGTAAGTCCGTAAATGGGCTCTTACCTGTGTCCGGTCAGATTCAGAGCGGCTAGCCCTCCACCTTCTCTCTAGGCATCTCTTGCGGCGTTTCATCACCCGCAGCCCCTCAGTAAACCAAGGAGCCAGGGTGGTTCGCCGCCGCGAGAGAGGCCGCAAGGGCGCGACCCGATCTAAGGCTCCCACGGCCGCATTATTCCATGCGGCCGTGAGGTCCTCCATCGGGGCGCGGGTCAGGGATACAGGAAATGGCCCAAGCGCTGTCTGGAACCCGTCCGGGTCCATCAAGCGCCTGGGGCGGTACCAGATTGGTAACTCTGGTTCCGCCTCCCCGCGGAGGGGAGCAGCGGTCGGAAAGTCGAGTCGGAGAAGTGAGTGGTCTGACCATGACAAGGGTGTGATGACTATATCCCCTGTACCCAGATCACTCTTCCATTGGCCCGAGACAAAGATGAGGTCCGGCGTATGTCCACCCTCATGGGTGGGGCCTTGAATTACTTGGGTCAGGTCCATGGCCGTCATGGAAGCCATGAACTCCCGAGCTGCCACGGATGATTCGCCCAACGATGGCAGATTAAAGTCCCCCATGACTGTAAGTCTGGGGGTCTCCACTGCCACCGTAGCGATCACCTCGAGGAGCTCGGGCAGGGCTGCTGCTACATAGCGGGGAGCCAGGTATACAACCAGCAAGCCCAACTGCCTCCCTAGGCCCCACTTCATGCAGAGGGACTCACAGCCGGAGGTCTGAGGCACAATGGTCTCTCTCGGCTCCAGGCCTTCCTTAATAATGACCGCTACCCCGCCACCCCTGCCTAGGGCCCGCGGCTGATGAAATGCGCGGTAGCCTGGTGGGCACATTTCAACGAGGGGATGACCTCCCTCGGGGCCCAACCAGGTCTCCGCAATTCCTACCAGGTCCGGCTCCCCCTCTGACACAAGGTCACTAATGAGGGGGGCTTTGTTGACAACGGACCTGGCGTTGCTCTTTGCTCTGCCTTCCCACGGGGAGACATCTGCTCTGCATTTTCCTGGGTTGTCTTCTCTTTGGCTTCATGCTGTAGAAGAAGAGATGGTGTTCCTTGGTTGACTTTTGAAGTAAAGAGGATAATATAGAGTAGAGTAGAGTAGAGTAGAGTAGAGGAGAGGAGAGGAGAGGAGAGGAGAAGAGAGGAGAGTAGGAGAGGAGAGGAGAGGAGGAGGAGAAGAGGAGAGGAGAGGAGAGGAGAGGAGAAGAGAAGAGAAGAGAAGAGAAGAGAAGAGAAGAGAAGAGGAGAGGAGAATATAGAGTAGAGTAGAGTAGAGTAGAGTAGAGTAGAGTAGAGTAGAGTAGAGTAGAGTAGAGTAGGAGAGGAGAGGAGAGGAGAGGAGGAGGAGAAGAGAAGAGAAGAGAAAAGGAGAGGAGAAGAGAAGAGAAGAGAATATAGAGTAGAGTAGAGTAGAGTAGAGTAGAGTAGAGTAGAGTAGAGTAGAGTAGAGTAGAGTAGAGTAGAGTAGAGTAGAGTAGAGTAGAGTAGAGTAGGAGAGGAGAGGAGAGGAGAGGAGGAGGAGAAGAGGAGAGGAGAGGAGAGGAGAAGAGAAGAGAAGAGAATATACAGTAGAGCAGAACAGAACAGAATAGAATAGAATAGAATATAGAAAGTGGAATAGATTAGAGTAGATTAGATTAGGGTAGGGTAGGAGGGGAAGGTAGGGGAAGAGAAGAGGAGAGGAGAGAAGATAAGAGAGCTGGAAGGGACCTTGGAGGTCTTCTAGTCCAGTCCCCTGCTCAAGCAGGAGAACCTATGCTAGTTCAGATAAGTGACTGTCTAAACTCTTCTTAAAAACCTCCAGTTAAGGAACCCCCCATGATTTCTGGAGGCAACTTCTGTTCCACTGGTTGATTGTCCTCACCGTCAGGAAGTTTCTCCTTAATTCCAGGTTGCTTCCTTTTTTCAGTGTTGTTGTAACTTTGAACGGTCACGAAATGAGCTGTTGTAAGTCAAGGACTCCCTCTTCTCTGTCGTGAAAACTGTTTAAGGTCCATGATTGTGAACAAGAATCTGTCCCACACCTCAAGGCTTTAAAATAATACCTATTGCCTGACTTACTATATAATAAGGGACGCGGTGGCTCAGGGGCTAAGACGCTGAGCTTGCCGATCAGAAAGATCGGCAGTTCGGCAGTTCGAATCCCTAGAGCCACCTAACGGAGGGAGCTCCCATGACTTCTCCCAGCTTCTGCCAACCTAGCAGTTCGAAAGTAGGTAAAAAATGCAAGTAGAAAAATAGGGACCATCTTTGGTGGGAAGGGAACAAGCCTTCCATGTGCCTTTGGTGTTGAGTCACACCAGCCACATGACCACGGAGACATCTTCGGGCAGCACTGGCTCTTCGGCTTTGAAACGGAGATGAGCAGCGCCCCCTGGAGTCAGGAACGACTGGCACATATGTGCAAGGGGAACTTTTACGTTTACCTTACTATATAATAAGAATAGATTTTCTTAAATTAGATGGCAACTTCTATTAATTGTTCATTCCAGTTGGTGGTTCTTACTACGTTGGTTAACTTGGCTAATTATTAACTATTGATTTAACTTCAGTAACAATTAACACTGAAGTAGGATTTCAGCATCTTTATATATTCTGTTTCTCAGAGACAGCCTGGATGAGGGCAGTCCTAGAAGGACAACTGGGCCACCTCTTCTCTGGCTCTGAACTTAGAGGGTCCCTCATCTGCTGAGACCTGAGAAAGAGTGCAGAGAAGAGCCACCAAGAGGATGAGGGGACTGGAAGATAAAACATATGAAGAACGGTTGCAGGAACTGGGTAGGTCTAGCTTAATGAAAAGGAGTAAGGGAAAACATGATAGAGTCTTCCAATATCTCAGAGGGTGCCACAAAGAAGAGGGAGCCAAACTATTCTCCAAGGCACCTGAAGGCAGAACAAGAAGCAATGGGTGGAAACTAATCAAGGAGAGAAGCAACTTAGGAGAAATTTCCTGGCAGTGAGAAGAATTAATCAGTGGAACAGCTTGCCCTCAGCTTCATCCCTGGAAATTTTTAAAGAAGAGACTGGATAAGCATTGGTCCAGAGTGATGTAGCATCTCCTGCTTGAGTAGGGGACTGGACTAGAAGACCTCCATGGTCCCTTCCAACACTGTTATTCTGTTACTTAATCATTGCAACACCTTGCCTTCAGAAGCTGTGGATGCTCCATCAGTGGAGGCTTTCAAGAAGAGACTGGACTTGTCTGAAATGGCATAGGATCTCCTGCTAGAGCAGGCGTCTGGACTAGAAGACCTCCAAGGTGCCTTCTAAGTCTGTTAATTTGTATTCTGTAAGAGTAACAACGTTTTTCTTGTTGGACACTATGAGAGAAAGCTTATAGCTTTTCACTAGTTTGAGTTGACTTCCAAGTACAAATATCTCCTTCTGACCTTTCAAAGCAGTCCCGCTTTTCCCAAACTGCACTGACCCCCATTCTCCGAGGTCATCCTATAAATGCAAAATTCAGAATCCTAGACCTGGACGAGGTGAGTTCAAGCCATGAAAGGCAGCTGGGGGACTTTGGGCAGGAGAGGGTCAATTGTAGACGTGCCTCGGCCATGAAAGCTGCCTGCTTGACTTGGGGACAATCACCAGGAGACGGTGAGTTCTAGTCCTGCCTTAGCCATGAAAGCCAGCTAGGTAACTTTGAGCCAGTCACTCTCAGAGCAACCTATCTTGCAGGGTTGGTGTTGTGAGAAAAATATGAGGAAGAAGGTTTATTGGATATGTTGGCTGCCTTGAGTTATTTGTACAAATAATAAAGGTGGAATAACAATAATAGGTAGGTAGGTGGGTAGAGGTAGGTAGGTAGGTAGGTAGGTAGGTAGGTAGGTAGATGATAGATAGATAGATAGATAGATAGATAGATAGATAGATAGATAGATAGATAGATAGATAGATAGATAGATAGATAGGTAGGTAGGTAGGTAGGTAGGTAGGTAGGTAGGTAGGTAGGTAGGGATGGATAGATAGGGATGGATAGATAGGGATGGATAGATAGATAGATAAATAGATAGATAGATAGATAGATAGATAGATAGATAGATAGATAGATAGATAGATAGATAGATAGATAGATAGGGATGGATAGATAGGGATGGAGAGAGAGAGAGAGAGAGAGAGAGATAGGGATGGATGGATGGATGGATAGATAGGGATGGGGAGAGAGAGATAGGGATGGATGGATGGATGGATGGATGGATGGATGGATAGATAGATAGATAGATAGATAGATAGATAGATAGATAGATAGATGATAGATGGATGGATGGATGGATGGATGGATGGATGGATGGATGGATGGATGGATGGAGAGAGAGAGACAGCTAGATAGCTAAATATCTTGATATAATTAATGATGATAGATGATAGATAGAGATAAAGGTATAGAGATGATAGAGATAGAGAGAGGGAGAGGGAGGGAGGGAGAGAGAGAAAGAAGAAGAAGAAGAAGAAGAAGAAGAAGAAGAAGAAGAAGAAGAAGAAGAAGAAGAAGAAGAAGAAGAAGAAGAAGAAGAAGAAGAAGAAAAAGAAGAAGAAGAAGAAGAAGAAGAAGAAGAAGATGAAGATGAAGAATGACATCTGGGAGGGGTACCAGCCAGGTGACAAAAAACTATTTGAAACCTTAGGATGGTCTTGTTTTGGCTTTCAGCTGAAGGGCTGCTGGAGAGCCTTAACCTTCCATCCCATCCTCCTGGGACCTGAGGCTGACTCGTGATCTGGAATAATCCCCTTGCCCTACCGAGTCCTACCTCGCCCATCACCCCTTGAAGGAAGGATGAGACCCACGCGAAGGCATCCCACGAAAGCATCTCTTCTCAAGGTACGAACCCAAATGAGCAGCAACAGCAGCGGTAGAACCCCCACCCGCCACCATAAGTCCCACCATGGCGAGGTTAGAAGCGCCTCTTTGAAGTCCCATTCATATGTTCCAACTTGCAAACAGAGTCTTTCCACCATTTATAACCGCTTAACGAGGCAGCTACTGGCAAATTAACTGAACATCAATTAGTGCAGAAAGCGGCCGTCACATCTATTCCGCTCAACACCGGGCTAATTATCTCCACGTACCTCCTGTGTATTAATTGCAATCTAATTGTTTCTCATATCTGGCTGGCATAAACATTGAGGCACCTGGGACCCAGGGAAGGAGCCAAATAACAGCCATCGTTTGACAGGTCCTGGTTTGTCACATTCGTGGATTCTTGTCCTCGGAGGCAGGAGGTCAACTGGTTGTTCTCCAAAGGAAATCTGGTTTTGGACCAACCCTTGGAAGCCTGGCCGGTCTCGACAGCCCACATCCGAGCGAATATGCCAGACCCCCAAAAGCTGCACCTGCAATTCTCTTGGATGCCCTCAAAGACCCACAGATTCTCTCCAATTGCATGTAATTTTACCGAGACCAAATTCGCTCATCGAGTAGACAAAACCATCCAAGTAGGCTGAGTAAATGGATAGAAAAATAAGCCATGGGGGTGTGGGGGGAATCAGCTGCCCATTCAGTGTGGGTTGAATTTGCAACATCTCCTTGGAATGCTCAGAGGAGAAAACCAACAGATCTTAGTTATCACAGAACCTTAGAACCTTTGAATCAGAAAATCACATAATCTCAGAATCAAGAACTTTGGTATCATTGAATCTTACCAACTTATAATCATAAAAACACAGAATCATAGAATCTTGGTAATGTAGAATCTTAGAACCTTAGAAATGTAGACTCAGAGAATCTCAGAATCACAAAATCTTGCTATCATGGAATTAGAATCACAGAATCTTAGACTCACAGAATCTTAGAATCACAGAATCTTAGAATCACAGAATCCTGCTATCATGGAATCTTAGAATCACAAAATCTTAGAATCACAGAATCTTAGAATCACAGAATCTTAGAATCACAGAATCCTGCTATCATGGAATCTTAGAATCACAGAATCTTAGAATCACAGAATCTTAGAATCACAGAATCTTAGAATCACAGAATCTCAGAATCACAAAATCTTGCTATCATGGAATCTTAGAATCACAGAATCTTAGAATCACAGAATATTGGTATCATAGAATATTAGAACCTTAAAAACGTAGAATCTCAGAATCTCAGAATCATAAATTCTTAGTATCATAGAATCTTAGAAACGTATAATCACAAAATCTCAGAATCACAAAATCTTGGTATCATAGAATCACAGAATCCTAGAATCTCAGAATCACAGAATCACAAAATCCTGGTATCATAGAATCACAGAAACCCAGAATCAAAAATCTTGGTATCATAGAATCTTAGAATCACAGAAGCATAGAAGCACAGAATCTGTGATTGGACGGGGTTGGAAAGGACCTTCTTCTAATCCATGCTCAAGGCAGGGGTCCTTTTTCCATCTCACACAAGTGGCTTTCCAGTCTCTTCTTGAACACTTCCAGTGATGGAGCACCCACAACTTCTGGAGGCAACTTCTGTTCCATTGATTAATCATTCTCATTGTCTGGAAATTCCTCTTTATCTCCAAGTTGAACCTCATCTGGCTAGCTTCTGCCCATTGCTTCTTGTCCTGTCCTCCGGTGTTATGGAGAACAAGTTGACCTCCTCTCTTCCCCGTGGTGGACCCTCAAGTCCCAGAAGACTGCTATCATGTCTCCCCTGAGCCTCCTCAAAGTTAGACTAGATACCAAGTTCCTTCAACAGTTCATTGTCCAATTCAGCCTGTAGCCCCCTAATCCTTGCTCTTCCCTGCCCTCTTTCCAGAGCCTTAACAGATGGCCCATCCTTTCAGCTCAAAGCAAGAGCAGAGCTGGCCCAGCTGACATCACAAGCTTGATGGAAAGTTCTCAAACTTCTCGACGTTCTACAACAGGGGTTCCCAAACTTGGCAACTTTAAGACTTGTGGACTTCAACTCCCAGAATTCTCCAGCCAGCTATGGGAGTTGAAGTCCACAAGTCTTAAAGTTGCCAAGTTTGGGAACCCCTGTTCTACAAGAAACCCCACTTCCCCTTATTATCTGTTTGGGTTTTTCCTCGCTGTTCTGCGTCTTCTTCTCTTTCTCTTCCTCCTCATACCAGGAGCCTGGGAAACGGAAAAAAAAATCCTCTTTGGCAGGCAGGATGGAAATTAAGCCTCTGCGCACAGGCTGTGGGAACGAATTGTGAACACCCAGCCTAATTAAGTCGGCCATTTGCCAAGCCCTCCAGATGTTCAATTAATCCTGAGCCACCTCTGTTCATCTGTCGGGCTTTGGCACAAAGGAAGAGATGATTGCTTTGTGGCCGCTGGTCCCAGAAACAAGACTTGGCTGGTTGCGATGGGGTTTCGCTGGGTGTGCGGCATGTCGAGAGTGACATCTGGACATCTTTCTCCTCCAGAGATCCAGGGCTACATTGCAGAGAAAGGCAAGGAAGCCAACATGCTTCTCTCTGGCTTGGTCAGCTCCCTGCCAGGAGGAGGCCATGAATGATCGCGTATCTTCCTTCTTTTCCTCCTACTTTGCTCCAAGGAGGAAAGAGCCCGCTTTACTGGTGGCTTCTAGCTCTTGTCTATTGTTGATGATCGAAGTAGCAACCACTTAACTTCCACAGATTAAAACACAACCTACTTGCTGTCTGGAGAGGGAGGCCCTATTCCTGTTGCATGTGTATATCTCTATTTATAAGCATTTTTTGAATACAGGGGATGAATGGAGCAGCAGTGGAATCTGAAAAAAATTTACTACCGGTTCTGTGGGCATGGCTTGGTGGGCATGGCTTGGTGGGGGACATGTGACCGGGTGGGCGTGGCTCAGTGGTGGGTTCTGGATCCCATTGCAACCAGTATGCTGCAATGGGGGCCGGTGTCAACCACGTTACTGGGTGGCGTGCACTCCATGTGCATGCGCAAAAGCCCCAATCAGCTCAAATAGTGGTAAGGAGAGCAGGAGGGCAGGTGGGGCCCCCGGAGCACTGTCCCAGCAGGCACCAATATGCCCATACCAGGGTTTGGTTTGCTTTTATTGGACTTACATGTAGCATTTGCCAGTTCTCCAAACAACTCAAAAATTCCACTACCGGTTCTCCAGAACCTGTCAGAACCTGCTGGATTTCACCCGTGGTCTGGAGGCAATTTCTGTTGCACTTCTTCTGTTTGTCAGGAACTTCCTCCTTAGTTCCAGGTTGCTTCTCTCCTTGCTTAGTTTCCATCTGTTGCAGTGGTGGGTTTCAAATTTTTTGGAACCTACTCTGTAGGTGTGGCCTATTTTGTGGGCGTGGCTTTGCAGTCATATGACAGGGTGGGAGCGGCCACCTTTTAAAATGTGGTGAAACTCATTAAACAACCAAAAGTTTGGACTCAATTGTGATGATAAATTAATTAATTCTTTCTTTCTTTCTTTCTTTTTCTTTCTTTCCTTCCTTCCTTCCTTTCCTTTCCTTCCCGTTGGGTCACTGGCAGCAGCGGGCCAGATTTACTTCCAGGTATGCCGGTGGAACCCCTTCTCACCGGTTCTCTAAATTTCACCAACTGGCTCTCGCGAGTAGGTGCGAACCTGCAGAAACCCACCACTGATCTGTTGCTTCTCTTCCTACCTTCTGGGGCTTTGGAGAATATTGTCACCCCTGAAATGTATCTGGCCGAAGCCACCTTGGAGGCTTCAGGGTTGCTACAGCAGAGGGAGGGGCGGGGAAGTTAGATGGGGTTTTGTAGCCAAAACAATAAAGTTTTCCCTTGAGAACCAAGGACATTCTCACAGAGGAGGAGCCAGTAACCCAGCAACCGGCCAGGACCCGGATTGGACAACGTGACCAGTGACTTGGGAGGGGAGGGCAAAACTTTTGCTTTTAATTAAGTGAAAGCCACAGGAAATTTCAGGGACCTTGCAAGAGACTCCTAAGGGGAGCGAGTTTGCTTTTGGGCTGGCCCAGGAGTGAATCCCGTCAATTTCATTTGTTTGATCTCAACATCTGCTTTTGGGGAATCAATTGAGCCCTGGCGCTGCCTTCTAAATGAGACCCTCCTGCTGTGTTGCAGGCTACAGATTATGTTCATTTGGTTTCTTGCACGAAGGAAAGAAAATAAAAGAAATCTGGCAAAGTAGAATGGGACTCGGTGTTTTTCAACATCAGTGACTTTAATACTTCGGGAATTCAATTCCCAGAATTCCCCAGCCAGCAAGCTTTAAGATTAGTGGACTTCAATTCCCAGAATTCCCCAGTCAACAGGCTTTAAGATGAGTGGACTTCAATTCCCAGAATTCCCCAGTCAACAGGCTTTAAGATGAATGGACTTAAATTCCCAGAATTCCCCAGCCAGGAAGCTTTAAGATTGGTGGACTTCAATTCCCAGAATTCCCCAGTCAGCAAGCTGGGAGATGAGTGAATTTCAATTCCCAGAATTCTCCAGCCAGCAAGCTTTAAGATGAGTGGACTTCAATTCCCAGAATTCCCCAGCCAGCAAGCTGGGAGATGAGTGAATTTCAATTCCCAGAATTCTCCAGCCAGGAAGCTTTAAGATGAATGGACTTCAATTCCCAGAATTCCCCAGCCAGCAAGCTTTAATATGAGTGGACTTCAACTCCCAGAATTCCCCAGTCAGCAAGCTGGGAGATGAGTGAATTTCAATTCCCAGAATTCCCCAGCCAGCAAGCTGGGAGATGAGTGAATTTCAATTCCCAGAATTCCCCAGCTGGCAAGCTTTAAGATGAGTGGACTTCAACTCCCAGAATTCCCCAGTCAGCAAGCTGGGAGATGAGTGAATTTCAATTCCCAGAATTCCCCAGCTGGCAAGCTTTAAGATTGGTGGACTTCAATTCCCAGAATTCCCCAGTCAGCAAGCTGGGAGATGAGTGAATTTCAATTCCCAGAATTCTCCACCCAGCAAGCTTTAAGATGAATGGACTTCAACTCCCAGAATTCCCCAGCAAGCAAGCTTTAAGATGAGTGGACTTCAATTCCCAGAATTCCCCAGCCAGGAAGCTTTAAGATGGGTGGACTTCAATTCCCAGAATTCCCCAGTTAACAGGCTTTAAGATGAATGGACTTCAATTCCCAGAATTCCCCAGTCAGTAAGCTTTAAGATGGGTGGACTTCAATTCCCAGAATTCCCCAGTCAACAGGCTTTAAGATGAATGGACTTCAATTCCCAGAATTCCCCAGCCAGTAAGCTTTAAGATGGGTGGACTTCAATTCCCAGAATTCCCCAGCCGGCAAGCTTTAAGATGGGTGGACTTCAATTCCCAGAATTCTCCACCCAGCAAGCTTTAAGATGAATGGACTTCAACTCCCAGAATTCCCCAGCAAGCAAGCTTTAAGATGAGTGGACTTCAATTCCCAGAATTCCCCAGCCAGGAAGCTTTAAGATGGGTGGACTTCAATTCCCAGAATTCCCCAGTCAACAGGCTTTAAGATGAATGGACTTCAATTCCCAGAATTCCCCAGCTGGCAAGCTTTAAGATGGGTGGACTTCAATTCCCAGAATTCCCCAGTCAACAGGCTTTAAGATGAATGGACTTCAATTCCCAGAATTCCCCAGCCAGTAAGCTTTAAGATGGGTGGACTTCAATTCCCAGAATTCCCCAGCCGGCAAGCTTTAAGATGGGTGGACTTCAATTCCCAGAATTCCCCAGCCAGCAAGCTTTAAGATGAGTGGACTTCAATTCCCAAAATTCCCCAGCCGGCAAGCTTTAAGATGAGTGGACTTCAAACTGGCTGGGAATTCTGGGTTTGAAGTCCCCCCATCTTAAATTTGCTGCAGCTGAGAAACCCTGATTTTCCCTACGCCTGGAATGCTTTCCGTGAGCCATTGGAAGGACTTCTGTGTTACTTTTACATCCGCAAGATTCTCCCTTTTCAGATAATGCCAGTGTGTGCAATCAACAACGTTGTTTGATTAAACCTGTCTCTTTTCACACTGCTCCATTCACCCCCTGAAGGAAAGGCAGCTGTTCCTGCATCTGTCTCCATGCCAGGGTCACAGCGCTGAACAACAAACTTTTGAATATTTAAAGGAACAGAATATATTATCTACTTTGAAAGCATAACAATGAACATAGGAATTAGGCCTCTGCACCAGGAAACGTAATCAGTGCCAGAGGGAGAGGAGGAGGAGGAGGAGGGGAGGAGGAGGAGGAGGAGGGGAAGAGGAGGAGGAGGGGAGGAGGAGGAAGAGGGAGGAGGAGGAGGAAGAGGAGGAGTGGAGGAGGAGGATTGTGGGGTCCTTGTTTTCTTCCAGACGTTTTATTTATTTATTTATTTAATTTTTATACCGCCCTTCTCCCTTCCGGGACTCAGGGCGGTGTACAGGCAGCAATAAAAGTCAGTGGTATAAAATGCAAAATACATAAAATACATTTAAAATATATATTAAATGGTTGGCCTGTTCTAAAACCTTAATAAAACCCTACTAAAAAACCCTACTAAAAACCATTTAAAAACTACGCCAGGCCGGCTACACGAAACAAATGGGTCTTCAAGGCCCAATGAAAGAGGCGCAGGTCCGTGATTGTCCGTAGTCCAAGGGGCAGGTCATTCCAGAGGGCAGGAGCCGCCACAGAGAAGGCTCTCCCCCTGGGGGTCGCCTGCCGACATTACCTGGCCGATGGCACCCTGAGGAGGCCCTCCCTGTGGGAGCGGACTGGTCAGTCGGAGGTATTTGGCAGCAGGAGGCGGTCTTGCAGGTAGCCAGGTCTCTTGCCATGGAGCGCTCTAAAGGTGGTTACTAGCACCTTGAAGCGCACCCGGAAAGCCGCAGGCAGCCAGTGCAGCTCGCGCAGGAGAGGTGTCACGTGGGAGCATCTAGACGCTACCAGAATCCCCCGCGCGGCCGCATACTGAACCAACTGGAGCCTCTGGGTGCACCTCAAGGGGAGCCCCATGTAGAGAGCGTTGCAGTAGTCCAGATGGGAGATGACGAGGGCTTGAGTGACCGTGCGTAAAGCGTCACGATCCAGAAAGGGGCGCAACTGGCGTATCAAGCGGACCTGATAAAAAGCCCCCCTGGCCACGACCGTCATGTGCTCTTCTAAAGACAGCCGAGAATCCAGGAGGACACCCAAGTTGCGAGCCCTCTCTGCAGGGGCTAATGACTTGCCCCCAATAGCCAGGGATGGAACCAACTGGCTATATCGTGATGCCGGAAGCCACAGCCACTCGGTCTTGGACGGGTTGAGTCGAAGCCTGTTTCTCCCCATCCAGACTCGCACGGCCTCCAGACACCAGGACATCACTTCCACGGCATCGTTGGGGTGGTCTGGGGTAGAGATGTACAGCTGAGTATCGTCAGCATACTGGTGAAATTCTACCCTGAAACCACGGATGATCTCAGCCAACAGCTTCATATAAATGTTGAACAGGAGAGGCGAGAGGACCGACCCCTGTGGTACCCCACAAGTGAGGCACCTCGACGTCGACCTCTGCCCTCCTGCCAACACAAATTGCGACCGGTCGGAGAGGTAGGCAGAGAACCACCATAAAACGATGCCCCCCAGCCCCTCCAGCCGGCGCAACATGATACCATGGTTGATGGTATGGAAAGCCGCTGAGAGGTCTAATAGGACCAGGATAGAGGAGCAACCCCTATCCCGAGCCCTCCAGAGATCATCTACCAACGCGACCAATGCCGTCTCCGTGCTGTGTCCGGGCCGGAAACCGGACTGGCGCAAGTCCAGATAGACAGTTTCCTCCAGGTGCTGAGGGAGCTGTCGCGCCACCACACTCTCAACAACCTTCACAAGAAGACGAAGGTTGGAGACAGGACAGTAGTTGGCAAACACAGCCGGGTCCAGGGAGGGCTTCTTGAGGAGGGGCCTCACCACCGCCTCTTTCAAGGCGGCCGGCAGAAACCCCTCACTCAAAGAAGCGTTAACAATTCCCTGAAGCCAGCCTTGTGTCACCTCCCGGGAGGCCAGTACCAACCAGAAGGGACATGGGTCCAATAAACATGTGGTGGCGTTCAGCTGCCCCAGCATCCTGTCCATGTCCTTGGGAGTCACAGGATCAAACTCTTCCCAGATAACAGACTCAAGTCCTGCCTCCATCAGCCCGTCTGAACTTCCCAAACTAGGTAACATCATCCATGCTAGAAGGAAAGGGGACAGGAGGAGGGAGATTGTGGAGTCCTTGATGCTTTCTGTGCTTGGTTGAGAGAGGAGAGGAGAGGAGAAAGAGAAGAGAGAAAGAGAGAGAGAGCAATAGAGGAGAATATTTGTAGCTCAGGGTTGACCTGTAGTCCTGGTGGCTCTCTGAACAAACCCCACTCCGTTCTAGCACTGATAATGTTACCTAGTTGGGTCATGAAATGTCTGCAAGAAAGCAACCAAGCTCAGGAGAGCACCAAGAACACCACAAGTCAACCCCGGAGCAGAACAGAACACAACAGAATAGAATAGAGGGAAGGGACCTTGGAGGTCTTCTAGACCAACCCCTTGCTCAAGCAGGAGACATTATACCAGGGATGGCGAACCGTTTCTGCACCGAGTGCCAAAAAGGGAGCACACACACACTCGTCTGGCCCACAATCAGGAAGAGGAGCTGCCCAGGGGACGTGCGTATGTCCATGCAAAATGGACTTCTGGTTTCTGGCGTGCATGCTATTCCAGTTCCTGGAGAGCCTGCGCGGCTGACAATCAGCTAGCCAGCGTGCATGTGCATTCCGGAAAACAGAAGGCCCCTTCTTCCTGTTTCCAGTACTGCTGTACGCATGAAAGCCAGCTGATTGTTGTGCGCGTATGCATGCCAGAAACTGGAATAGCACGCACACCAGAAACCCAGAAGAGGAACGGGAGACACCACACGTGACAGGCAACATGGCTCCGCGTGCCACTTCTGGCACCCGTGCCATAGGTTCGCCATCTTGGCACTATACCATTTCAGGCAAATAGCTGTCCGGTCTCTTCTTCAAAGCTACAGCTAGTCCAGAATGCAGCCGCGCGGGTGATTACGGGAGCTCCTAGACACTCCCATATAACACCGATCCTGCGCGAGCTGCACTGGCTTCCTGTGGCCTTTTGGGTGCGCTTCAAGGTCCTGACAACCATCTTCAAAGCGCTCCATGGCTCGGGGCCTAGTTATATGCGAGACCGCCTCCTGCCCCATACATCCCTTAGACCGATACGCTCCCACAGAGAGGGCCTTCTCAGGGTGCCGTCGGCACAATGCCGACTGGCGACACCCAGGGGAAGAGCCTTCTCTGTGGCGGGCCCTGCCCTGTGGAACGACCTACCCCCTGAATTGCGTACCATCTCGGACCTCCGCCTCTTCCGCCAGTGTCTAAAGACACATTTGTTTCATCAAGCCGGCCTAACATAGCCTCCGCTGTGACTATTTTAGACAGTTTTAATTTTGGTGATTTTAATTGGATTGTAGCGCAGGATGGGTATTTAATATGTTTTAATTTTTATTTTGATATTTTGTATGTGTTTTAAATTCCTGTGCGCCGCCCTGGGTCCTCTTCGGAGAAGGGCGGGGTATAAATTTAATAAAATAAAATAAATAAATAAATAAAATAAAACCCTCCAGTACCCACAACGTCTGGTGGCAAGCTGTTCCACTGGTTGATTGTCCTCCCTGGTAGGAAGTTTCTCCTTAGTTCCAGGTTTCTTCTGTCCTAGATGAGTTTCCGTCCGTTGCTTCTTCTCCTGCCTTCTGGAGAATAGGTTGTGTGTGTGTCCCCCACTCTTCTTTGGCTGACCCCAAAGCTGCTCCCCTTTCCAACACCCTTAAAGGCTGTTTTCTTGGGCAGGGGGCCAAGCACATACGTGACCCCCGTCCCTTTGTGTTTATTCGGCTGGGAAATGGATGTTTTATGTACTCTTTCATCTCGTGGGCCGCCCAGGGTTGCATTTGCGAGATTGGCGGCTGTATGAATGATGGGCGGCTGTATAAATCAGTATCAATAAATAAATACCCTCTGGTTGACCCTGCCAATCTCCCAGCTTGAGTTTCTACAGCCTCTCCTGCCTGCTGGCATTTCAGGGGGCTGAAGTTGCCTTGAGCTTATTTTATTCCGGGGGGATAAGGGGGTGTTTATACAATACAATAGCAGAGTTGGAAGGGACCTTGGAGGTCATCTAGTCCAACTCCATGACTAGGCAGGAAGCCCTATACCATTTGCAATACAATACAATAGCAGAGGTGGAAGGGACCTTGGAGGTCGTCTAGTCCAACCTCCTGTACAGGCAGGAAACCCTACACCACTTCAGACAAATGGCTACCCAACATCTTCTTAAAGACTTGCAGTGCTGGGGCATCTACAACTTCTGAAGGCAACTTCTGTTCCACTGATTAATTGTTCTCACTGTCAGGAAATTTCTCCTCAGTTCTAAGTTGCTTCTCTCCTTGATTAGTTTCCACCCATTGCTTCTTGTTCTGCCCCCAGGTGCCTTGGAGAATAGTTTGACTCCCTCTTCTTTGTGGCACCCTCTGAGATTTTGGAAGGCTGCTATCCTGTCTCCCCTGGTCCTTCTTTTCATTCAACTAGACCTACCCAGTTCCTGCAACCGTTCTTTATATGTTGTAGCCTCTAATCCCCTCATCCTCTTGGTTGCTCTTCTCTGCCCTCTTTTCTAGGATGGAGCCCAAGGACACTTAAACCACAGAGAGTTTCTCTGTCCTTCCCTGCAGGTGTATGTATACAGGTAACTCCTTGACTTATGACTGCAGCTGAGCCCAAAATTGCCAATCCAATCCATGGTAAAGTTTTTTTGCAATCATTTTGCAATCATTCCGCTACTAAGTGAATCACTGCCGTTAAGTTAGTAACACCGTTGCTAAGTGAACCTGGCTTCCCCGTTGTCAGAAAGTCGGAAAAGGAGGACGGTGCAACTGTCATAAATATCCAATTTTTGATCCTATGACTGTAATGGACATAAGCCCCGTTATAACTTTGAACAATCGCTAAATGAACTGTCGCAAGCCAAGGGCTACCTGTACGTAGTTCTTCTTGGAACTACTGTAATGCTCTCTACATGGGGCTCCCCTTGAGGTGCACTCGAAAGCTGCAGCTAGTCCAGAACGCAGCCGCGCGGGTGATTACGGGAGCGCCTAGACACTCCCACATAACACCTATCCTGCGCGAGCTGCACTGGCTCCCTGTGGTCTTTCGGGTGCGCTTCAAGGTCTTGACGACCATCTTCAAAGCGCTCCATGGCTCGGGTCCTAGTTATATGCGAGATCGTCTCCTGCCCCATACATCCCTTAGACCGATACGCTCCCACAGAGAGGGCCTCCTCAGGGTGCCGTCAGCTGGACAATGCCGACTGGCGACACCCAGGGGAAGGGCCTTCTCTGTGGCGGGACCAGCCCTTTGGAACGACCTACCCCCTGAACTCCGCACCATCTCCGACCTCCGCCTCTTCCGCCAGTGTCTGAAGACACATTTATTCCATCTAGCCGGCCTAGCGTAACCCCCTGTATTGACCATTAGACAGTTTTAAATTTGGGATTTTAATTTGGTTTTTAGCACAGGTTTTACTAGAATAAGTTTTTTAAATTTTATATGTTTTGTATGTATTTTAACATTCCTGTGCGCCGCCCTGGGTCCGTTTGGAGAAGGACGGGGTATAAATTCAATAAAATAAAATAAAATAAATTGGGGAAAATACCGTCAAATATTCCAAAACCAGCACCAGGTGGAGAGAGCCAGGAAAGCTGCCTTATTCCAGACTTTGGGATTGCTTTGGCTAGAAAATGTGGCAGATCAAAGCACGAAGGATTATCCATCTCCCCATGCAGAAAATGAGATGGTGCCTGCAAAAAATAATAATAAAACCCACAAAGGGATAGAAAAGGCCGAGTGGCAAATGCGATATAATTAAAATTATGGATGTTCACTGCCAACGGATGGCATAAGGGCAGCCAAGTAGGGTGGTATTAAAAGGAGATTGGGTCAGTTCATGGAAGATGAGGTTCTCCTGGAGAACCAATAGCTGTTTTGTGCCTTCTGAATCCTAGATAGAAAACTTGCAGATATTTCATGACCCAGATAGGTATCATCATCAGTTCCAGAAGGGAGAGGAGAAGGAGGAATTGAAGGATAAAGAAAAGGAGGACTATGGGATCCTTAGTGCTCTCTCTCCTTGATGGTTTTCTTGTAGACCTTTCATGACCCATCATCAATGCTGGAAGGGAGTGAGGTTGGAGGAGGAGGAGGAGGAGGAGGAGGAGGAGGAGGAGGAGGAGGAGGAGGAGGAGGAGGAGGAGGAGGAGGAGGAGGAGGAGGAAGGACTGTGGAGTCTTTGGTGCTCTCTGAGCTGGGTGGTTTTCTTGCAGACATTTAATGACCCAAATGGAGAACATCATCAGTGCTAGAAGGGAGAGGGATTTGTGGAGAGGAGGAGGAGGAGGAGGAGGAGGAGGAGGAGGAGGAGGAGGAGGAGGAGGAGGAGGAGGAGGAGGAGGAGGAGGAGGAGGAGGAGGAAAACCGTGGGGTCCTGAGCTTGGTGGTTTCCTTGAAGACGTTTCATGACCCTACTAGGCAACATCATCTGTTACCAACCAGCATCAAGGAGCAGACAATACTTTAATCAAGGAACGGCCCACTCCCACAAACAAGCTAGCAATAAACAACAGCCTAATCAAGGGACCATCCAGAACCGTCCCACCAACACTGACCAGGCAAGCGGTTAGTGTAAAAACAGAGAGCAACCTTCCTTAAAGCTTGCTGACCTTCAAACCCAAAACTTCTCCTGGCTGATTTTCAAAGCCTCCGGGGTTAAAAAAAACAAAAACAAAACCTTCCCATCTGAGGATCATCGGAATGCATCTCCCTTTATATGAGAATCAGAAGTTCCAACACGACTTCCCTGAAAGCCATTTGACAGCCCGTCGTCAGGAAAGCAAAATGTAAAATATCGAGAATAAACCTGACTTGACAGTAAAAGCTTCAAACCCCAGAACGATCTTGGCAAGGATGACACCCGGTTGAAAATAAAAATAATAAAATCAAATCAAACAGCTCCAGAGGAAGAGAAAACCGATGTCGGCTCTGATTGATTTCAGCATCCAGGTTTGGGTGGGCAGAAATCCCGTTTGTCAAAGGAGATTCGGACGGGAGGGACAACTGTGGGATCCTAAACTGGGAAGAGATTTTGGGGAGGACTGGTGGGGAGGATTGGGCCCCTCCCCACCCCCCCGGGATGGCCCCCCACCCCCCAAAAAACAGATTTTGCATAGTAGTAATGCCGAATGCAACAGAAGGGGAAAACGATGAAATCCGTGAATGCAAAATGACGACGTTAACCATATTTAATTTTAATCCATTTAAAAGATAAATGGAATACATTTCATTTTTCCTCCGATCTCAACTGTTATTTTATGGAGCAGGATTTGCAGAACACCTGCAGAAATTTGCTGCCAAATATGTCGCGTTTAATGTGACAGAAGGGGAAAGTAATTACATACGTGCATGGAAAGGCTTTCGACATTATTTAAGACATTGGTCCTTAATATTTTGGGAATTAAAAGTAGCTGCTTGTTAGAGCAGGGGTCCCCAACCTTTGCAACTTTAAGTCTGAAGGACTTCAGCTCCCAGAATTCTATAGCCAGCTTTGCTGGCTGGAGAATTCTGGGAGCTGAAGTCCTTCAGATTTAAAGTTGCAAAGGTTGGGGACCCCTGTGTTAGAGGGATGGGGTACCCTTAGCCAGGTGAAATGGGCAAAGGAGCAACACATTGTTCACCAGCACCTACCAGGTGCAACACAGGTAGTTGTCAACTTACAACAATTTTGTAAGGGCACTCGAAAAAGTGACTTATGACCAATCCTTGCACTTATAACTTAAAATAACTTTATTGTCGATTTGAATGTCCATTAATCGGTATACATGAAAATGAAATTTTGTTGCATGCAAGGGTCTCCACCTATACATGAAAATGAAATTTTGTTGCATGCAAGGGTCTCCACCTCCAATATACACTACATAAAACATGACAAAATCTATATAAAATAAAAATGTAACAAGAGTTTGTTCAAAACCGCTAATCTCCGAAAGTCCTGCACCGATCGCTTCCAGATTTTCACACAATGTTCCTTTCAAGTATGGCACCAATGATATATATATATAGATAGATTGTGTAGATGTCACACCTGTGCCAGGTACATGCAACGGAAATGTAAAAAATTGTTTTAAAAAGTAGGTAGATGGATACAGAGAGAGCAGTGGGCCACAGGTATTATCTCATCCTTTATGACATAAAATACTCTGTCCATAAGATTCAAGGAGAAATACAATAGGTAGGTAGGCAGCTATAAGGATAGAGAGAGGGAGGGAGAAATGCGGTAGGTAGGTAGGTAGGTAGGTAGGTAGGTAGGTAGGTAGGTAGGTAGGTAGGTGGATAGAGAGAGAGAGGGGGGGAGAAATATGGTTGGTAGGTACGTAGGTAGGTAGAGGAATAGAGAGAGAGAGGGAGAAATACGGTAGGTAGGTAGGCAGGTAGGTAGGGGGATAGAGAGAGGGAGAAATATGGTTGGTAGGTAGGTAGGTAGGTAGGTAGAGGGATAGAGAGAGAGGGAGAAATATGTTAGGTAGGTAGGTAGGTGGATAGAGAGGGAGAAATACGGTAGGTAGGTCGGTAGGTAGGTAGAGGGATAGAGAGAGAGGGAGAAATACAGTAGGTAGGTAGGTGGATAGAGAGAGGGAGAAATACAGTAGGTAGGTAGGTAGGTAGGTAGGTAGGTAGGTAGGTAGGTGGATAGAGAGAGAGAGGGAGATATAGTAGGTAGGTAGGTAGGTCGGTAAGTAGGTAGGTAGGTAGGTGGATAGAGAGAGAGGGGGAGAAATATGGTAGGTAGGTAGGTAGGTAGGTAGGTAGGTAGGTAGGTAGGTAGGTAGGTAGGTAGGTAGATGGATAGAGAGAGAGGGAGAAATATGGTTGGTAGGTAGGTAGGTAGGTAGGTAGGTAGGTAGGTAGGTAGGTGGATAGAGAGGGAGAAATACGGTAGGTAGGTAGGTAGGTATGTGGATAGAGAGAGAGAGGGAGAAATACAGTAGGTAGGTAGGTAGGTAGGTAGGTAGGTGGATAGAGAGAGAGAGGGAGAAATACAGTAGGTAGGTAGGTTGGTAGGTAGGTAGAGGGATAGAGAGAGAGAGGGAGATACAGTAGGTAGGTAGGTAGGTAGGTCGGTAGGTAGGTAGGTAGGTAGGTAGGTGGATAGAGAGAGAGGGGGAGAAATATGGTAGGTAGGTTGGTAGGTAGGTAGGTAGGTAGGTAGGTAGGTCGGTAGGTAGGTAGAGGGATAGAGAGAGAGGGAGAAATACAGTAGGTAGGTAGGTGGATAGAGAGAGGGAGAAATACAGTAGGTAGGTAGGTAGGTAGGTAGGTAGGTAGGTAGGTAGGTAGGTGGATAGAGAGAGAGAGGGAGATATAGTAGGTAGGTAGGTAGGTCGGTAAGTAGGTAGGTAGGTAGGTGGATAGAGAGAGAGGGGGAGAAATATGGTAGGTAGGTAGGTAGGTAGGTAGGTAGGTAGGTAGGTAGGTAGGTAGGTAGGTAGGTAGGTAGATGGATAGAGAGAGAGGGAGAAATATGGTTGGTAGGTAGGTAGGTAGGTAGGTAGGTAGGTAGGTAGGTGGATAGAGAGGGAGAAATACGGTAGGTAGGTAGGTAGGTATGTGGATAGAGAGAGAGAGGGAGAAATACAGTAGGTAGGTAGGTAGGTAGGTAGGTAGGTAGGTAGGTAGGTAGGTGGATAGAGAGAGAGAGGGAGAAATACAGTAGGTAGGTAGGTTGGTAGGTAGGTAGAGGGATAGAGAGAGAGAGGGAGATACAGTAGGTAGGTAGGTAGGTAGGTCGGTAGGTAGGTAGGTAGGTAGGTGGATAGAGAGAGAGGGGGAGAAATATGGTAGGTAGGTTGGTAGGTAGGTAGGTAGGTAGGTAGGTAGGTAGGTAGAGGGATAGAGAGAGAGGGAGAAATATGGTTGGTAGGTAGGTAGGTAGGTAGGTAGGTAGGTAGGTAGGTAGGTAGGTAGGTAGGTGGATAGAGAGGGAGAAATACGGTAGGTAGGTAGGTAGGTATGTGGATAGAGAGAGAGGGGGAGAAATACAGTAGGTAGGTAGGTAGGTAGGTAGGTAGGTAGGTAGGTAGGTAGGTAGGTAGGTAGGTAGGTGGATAGAGAGAGAGAGGGAGAAATACAGTAGGTAGGTAGGTAGGTAGGTAGAGGGATAGAGAGAGAGGGAGAAATACAGTAGGTAGGTAGGTAGATAGGTAGAGGGATAGAGAGAGGGAGAAATACAGTAGGTAGGTAGGTAGGTAGGTAGGTAGGTAGGTAGGTAGGTAGGTAGGTAGGTAGGTGGATAGAGAGAGAGAGGGAGAAATACAGTAGGTAGGTAGGTAGGTTGGTAGGTAGGTAGAGGGATAGAGAGAGAGGGAGAAATACAGTAGGTAGGTGGATATAGAGATGGAGAAATACAGTAGGTAGGTAGGTAGGTGGATAGAGAGAGAGAGGGAGAAATATGGTAGGTAGGTAGGTAGGTAGAGGGATAGAGAGAGAGGGAGAAATACGGTAGGTAGGTAGGTAGGTAGGTAGGTAGGTAGGTAGGTAGGTAGGTGGATAGAGAGAGAGGGAGAAATACAGTAGGTAGGTAGGTTGGGGGTTATATGGTGGATGTGTGTACATGTTTGTGTGTAGAGGTGTAGATCTACACACTGGTTGGCCATTTAACCAGACTTGCCCACAGCAACGTGTGGCCGGGAATGGCTAGTAAGTAAGTAAGTAAGTAAGTAAGTAAGTAAGTAAGTAAGTAAGTAAGTAAGTAAGTAAGTAAGTAAGTAAATAAATAAATAAATAAATAAATAAATAAATAAATAAATAAATAAATAAATACAAAGTTATGTATATATCCACATATATATTATGACAAAGGGAAACAACACAGCCTCGTTCGAATGTATACATGTGCATGGCGAGGGAAACGAATCTTGGATGTTTATTGGACACATGGCCTAGGGAACAAAGCTCTTACAGAATCTGGTAGTCCTGCTAGAAATAGTTTGAGACCCCCTCCCGGGGGGTGAGAGAGCAACAGAAATAGACCGTGAAGTGGGTGTGTGGGGTCTCTAACAAGACTTTGAGCTCTAAGCACTTAGCGCTTATAAGCGGCATCCTGAATAATGGGAACTGAGCTTCCTGTAATCTTCTCCACTATCCTCACCACTCTCTGTAGGGACTTTCCATCTCAGGCATTGCTGCCACCAAACCAAACAGGGATGCGGTTTGTTAAAACACTGTAAAAAGTGGCCAGGACAGAAGGAGAAAGATGTTCTCTCCTCATTCGAGGCAGGAAATGCAGACGCTGGTTTGCAGGCTTCCCGAAGGATGACGGGTGGAGAGACCAGTTCAGATTGTTGGTTGTCTGCACCCCCAGATACTCAATACGGTTGGCCACCTCTACAGCTGCATCCTTGATACTGAGTGGAGTAGGGCCATGCGGGCTCTTTCTAAAATCTAAGATGATCTTCCTGCAGACTACAGGAACCATTTGCCCCGCTCAGGTGACCCTGAGGACACAGGTAAACCTCCAAGGGGCCTCAAGGACCCTCTCAAAGGATGCAAAGGACCAGCTGCCTGCAAGGAGCATCAATCCTTCCCTTCCCCACCCTCCAGTCAGAGCTGAAGAAGCTTCTTGGAGGAGAAGCAAAGCATCTTCAAAAACCAGGAAGTCCAGTTGCTTCCTGAAAAAAAGCACCTTTTGGGACAACCATGACCTTGGATGACTGAAAATCTCTACAGACTTTTAGCTATACAATTTGGGATGAAGACCCTTGTTATGGGGGGAGGGGAATAAGAATGGATTTCCAGAGGAAAATATTGCAGACCCCAGAAACCATTTGCCCCACTCAGGTGACTCTGAGGCAGGGGTGGGTTTCTGCAGGCTCGCACCTACTCGCGAGAGCCGGTTGGTGAAATTTAGAGAACCGGTGAGAGGGGGTTCCACTGGCGTACCTGGAAGTAAATCTGGCCCACCGCTGCCAGTGACCCAACGGGAAGGAAAGGAAAGGAAAGGAAAGGAAGGAAGGAAAGGAAGGAAGGAAGGAAGGAAGGAAGGAAGGAAGGAAGGAAGGAAGGAAGGAAGAAAGAAAGAAAGAAAGAAAGAAAGAAAGAAAGAAAGAAAGAAAGAAAGAAAGAAAGAAAGAATTTATCATCACAACTGAGTCCAAAATTTTGGTTGCTAAGCAAGAGCGTTGTTAAATGAGTTTCACCACATTTTAAAAGGTGGCCACTCCCACCCTGTCATATGACTGCCAAGCCACGCCCACAAAATAGGCCACACCTACAGAGTAGGTTCTAAAAAAATTTGAAACCCACCACTGCTCTGAGGACACAGATCAACCTCCAAGGGGCCTCAAGGACCCTCTAAAAAGGATGCAAAGGACCAGCTGCCTGCAAGGAGCATCAATCCTTCCCTTCCCCTCCATCCAGTCTGAGCAGAAGAAGCTTCTTGGATGAGAAGCGAAACGTCTTCAAAGAAAAACCAGAAAGTCCATTTGCCTCTTGAAAAAAAGGACCTCTGGGACATTTTTATGATAGCAGATGATCAGCTTGCTTGGGAAGCCTCTTCTGGCAACCGAACAGCAAATCCATCCATCTTTTATTACGGTCACAAACCAGAATTGCAAACAAAAAGGATATTTTTTTAAAAAGAAAACCGTAATAAAAAATAAGTCAGAAGAGACAGCAGACAACGTAATATATTACGATTAGTGTTGGCAATTGAAGAGCTGAAGTTCTCCAACCTGAAAGCCGGCATCCAAATCAGCTCGTGGCTAACGAGCCAGAAGATTAAT
The DNA here is from genome assembly GCA_039707465.1 of Rhabdophis nuchalis. Lineage (NCBI taxonomy): Eukaryota > Metazoa > Chordata > Lepidosauria > Squamata > Natricidae > Rhabdophis > Rhabdophis nuchalis. The sequence goes on from CM077644.1 coordinate 250,011,505, forward strand.
CTATTATTAAATTTCCTTTTGCCGGGAACTCTTTTCAGCGTGTCTCATCTGCGTTTGTGAGAATCCAAAAGGCTGCTCTGAGCGACGGCCACGGTTTTGCAATTCCGTGGGAAGGCGAGAGGAGGGGTTCGCCTCTTCTTCTTTTTTGTTTGGAGATGGATTGGGTGAGCCGGAGAGCTTCCCTCTCAGCAGAAATCCCCATCCACAAAGAGGCGAATTGATTTTCTGCCTGGTGAACTTGGTGAGAAGAGCAGTTCTCTCCCCAAACACACGGAGCGTCTAGTGCTGCCTTTAAAATAAATAAAAGAGGAAGGTTATCGCACTCCCTTCCAAGATTTAGCTGTGATTTGTAATCGGATCGAAGAGGGGAAATGTTAAAGACACACATTATAGAGAATATTTGCAGCTCAGGGTTGAACTGGAAGGGTTTCTTCTTGGTGGCTTTCCTGCAGGTTGGGTTTCGTGAACCAACTAGGGAACGTGATCAGTGATAGAAGGATGGAGTTTGTAGAGAATAGGAGGAAGAGGAGGAGGAGGAGGACTGTGGGGTCCTTGGTGCTCTCTGAGCTCGGTGGTTTTCTTGCAGACATTTTATGACCCAACTAGGTAACGTTATCAGTGCTAGAAGGGAATGGAGTTTGTAGAGAGGAGGAAGAGGAGGAGGAGGAGGAGGAGGAGGAGGAGGAGGAGGAGGAGGAGGAGGAGGAGGAGGAGGAGGGTGACCCCC
>CM077644.1:250017231-250077231 GCA_039707465.1 Rhabdophis nuchalis
TGTTTATATAAAGCCCTAGTAAGGCTACACCTAGAGTCCTGCGTCCAGTTTTGGTCACCACACTATTAAAAAGGTGTGGAGATTCTGGAAAGAGTGCAGAGAAGAGCAACCAAATTGTTAGGGGACTGGAGGCTAAAACATACGAAGAACGGTTGCAGGAACTGGGTGTGTCTAATATAATGAAAAGAAGGACTAAGGGGGACATGATAGCATTATGGAGAAGGTCCAGCTGTTCTCCAAAGAACCTGAAGGGCAGACAAGGAAAAATGGATGGAAACTGACCAAGGAGAGAGATTCAACCTGGAAATAAGGAGGAATTTCCTGATAGTGAGAACAATCAACTCAAGGAACCGAAGTTGCCTTCAGAAGTGGTGGGAGCTTCATCCCTGGAGGCTTTCAAGAAGAGACCAGACTGCCCTCTGTCAGAAACGGTGTAGGGTCTCCTGCTTTGGCAGGAGGCTGGACTAGATGACCTCCAAGGTCCCTTCAAACTCTGTTAATCTGTTACAGTCTGTTTGCTCCAACAGTGGAAGTTTTCAAGAAGAGATTGGACAACCTTTTGTCCAGGATGGTATAAAGACTCTTGACCTGGTCAGGTGGTTGGATTAGAAGACCTCCATTCCATTCCCAACCTTGAGTTCTTTCTAAAAATAATGGCAAGATATAAGTTAAATAAATAAAGACATTCCAACTCCAGAAAGAGGACTAGACTAGGAGAAGAAGGAAACCATTTAAGTCCATTAAAGGATCTAGGGGTTTACTCTGGACTCAGTTTTAATGAATTAATCAATTTAATTAAAAAAAAACTGCCCCCGGAGCCAGAGGCATCAATCCACCTTCCACCCACCTATTTGCTATAGGGTTTTCTTTTTTTAGCAAATAAATTGATTTATTGAGAGTTGCAAATCTGTGATTTTCTGCCATGTAGAACCATCTCAGTAGCTTAAGAAGGCCCAGCATCCATTCCTTGACCATGACCAGGTCCTTCCTGTATTCAGCTAGTTTGGACCGGTCCAGGCGAACCAGTAGCTGAACTTTTGAGTAGTTTGGAGCAGGGGTCTCCAACCTTTGCAACTTTAAGTCTGAAGGACTTCAGCTCCCAGACTTCTCCAGCCAGCTTTGCTTTAAAGCAGGGGTCCCCAACCTTTGCAACTTTAAGTCTGAAGGACTTCAGCTCCCAGACTTCTCCAGCCAGCTTTGCTTTAAAGCAGGGGTCTCCAACCTTTGCAACTTTAAGTCTGAAGGACTTCAGCTCCCAGACTTCTCCAGCCAGCTTTGCTTTAAAGCAGGGGTCTCCAACCTTTGCAACTTTAAGTCTGAAGGACTTCAGCTCCCAGACTTCTCCAGCCAGCTTTGCTTTAAAGCAGGGGTCTCCAACCTTTGCAACTTTAAGTCTGAAGGACTTCAGCTCCCAGACTTCTCCAGCCAGCTTTGCTTTAAAGCAGGGGTCTCCAACCTTTGCAACTTTAAGTCTGAAGGACTTCAGCTCCCAGACTTCTCCAGCCAGCTTTGCTTTAAAGCAGGGGTCTCCAACCTTTGCAACTTTAAGTCTGAAGGACTTCAGCTCCCAGACTTCTCCAGCCAGCTTTGCTTTAAAGCAGGGGTCTCCAACCTTTGCAACTTTAAGTCTGAAGGACTTCAGCTCCCAGACTTCTCCAGCCAGCTTTGCTTTAAAGCAGGGGTCTCCAACCTTTGCAACTTTAAGTCTGAAGGACTTTAGCTCCCAGACTTCTCCAGCCAGCTGGCTGGAGAATTCTGGGAGCTAAAGTCCTTCAGACTTAAAGTTGCAAAGGTTGGAGACCCCTGGTTTGGAGAACTGGCAAATACCACCTCTGGCTGGCCACGCCCTCCCACCCCCATTGTTTCCTGTCCTATATTCCCGGTTTTCAACTCAGCCGATTTACAGATTGCTATGCCTCAGCTGAGCTAGAACACAAATCAGCTCACCAGCGCTGACCCCGAGGGCGGTGTTGGAGTGCTACGCCTCTGCGCACATAGCATGTGTGAGCATGCAAAGCAGGGGTGAAATCCAACTTTTTTACTGCCACTTCTGTGGGCGTGGCTTGGTGTGCGTGGCAGGGGAAGGATGCTACAAAATCCCCATTCCCTCCCCCACCCCACCAACCTGCTTTCCAGCTCCGTTCTCCTGTGCAGGACAACAAAAGAAGATCCAGCCGATCAGCTGAGACTCAGGAGGCAGAGAATAGATGGGGGCGAGGGCAGCCAGAGGTGGCATTTGCCGGTCCTCCGAATTACTCAAAATTTCCGCTACCGGTTCTCCAGAACCTGTCAGAACCTGCTAGATTTCACCCCTGGTGCGAAGTGCACTCTCGTCAAACTGATAGGAAAAGATTTGCAATCCCACCACTGGTCAAGAGTCTTCGTAGCATGGGTTGGTACCTTGCTCAATAGCAGTAACTGTGAAAGGGATCTTGGAGTCCTAGTAGACAACCATTTAAATAGGAGGCAACAGTGTGCAGCAGCTGCCAAAAAAGCCAACCCAGTTCTAGGCTGCATCGACAGAGGGAGAGAATCAAGATCACGTGAAGAGTTAATACCACTTTATAAGGCCTTGGGAAGGCCGCACTTGGAATACGGCATCCAGTTTTGGTCACCACGATGTAGAAAAGATGTGGAGACTCTGGAAAGAGTGTAGAGAAGAGAAACAAGAATGATTAGGGGACTGGAGGCTCAAACATATGAGGAACGGTTGCAGGAACTGGGTAGGTCTAGTTTAATGAAAAGAAGGACCAGGGGAGACATGATAGCAGCCTTCCAATATCTCAGGGGTTGCCCCAAAGAAGAGGGAGTCAAGCTATCCTCCAGGGCACCATTTGTGTGAAATGGTATAATGTCTCCTGCTTGAGAAGAGGGCTGGACTAAAAGACCTCCAAGGTCCCTTCCAGCTCTATTCTGAATTGAATTGCAGAGCAGAGCAACAAAGATGGTCAGGAGACCAAAAGTTAAAACATATGAAGAAAAGGTTGCCTAGTTTAATGAACAGAAGGACCAGGGGAGACATGATAGCAGTGTTCCGATATCTCAGGGGTTGCCCCAAAGAAGAGGGAGTCAAGATATTCTCCAAGGCACCTGAGGGCAGAACAAGAAGCAATGGGTGGAAACTCATCCAGGAGAGAAGCAACTTAGAACTGAGGAGAAATTTCCTGACAGTGAGAACAATGAATCAGTGGAACAGAAGTTGCCTCCAGAAGTTGTGAATGCCCCAACACTGGAAGTCTCCAAGAAGAAGGTTGTCCAACCTAACCCTACCCAACATTTTTTTACCCTTCCATGGTGGGGGAATGGAGCTTCCAGCTGTCGCCACACTGACTACCTAGAAAAGGCCTGGAATTCAAGCCAGCCATGGATGCCCAGGAGGTCCTGGACCCTGGACCTTGGCTGTTGGGCATCCCGAGGGAGGTGGGCAGAGCCGACACCGAGCAGATCTCCATGGCCAGCTAAACCACGGGTTAATGCCGGCAGTGACATCTGAAGTCTTGACATGATTTATTGGGGGGGGAATTTAATAATCGCTGGGTAGTAGTGAATTAATTAGCTCCTCCAGAGCCAGGCTCCCCGTGTAAGTCAAGAGAAGGAAGCATCCAGGCGAAATGCAAACAGTATAAATCAGAATTAGCAAAGGGGAAACTGAGCGCAGCTTGGAAAGGAAGGGAGAAATGGTCTGAGGGTTTGTAACCCTTTTGTAAGCTCAGCTCCTTTCCTTTCTTTTCCTTTCCTTCCTTCCCTCCTTCCTCCTCTTTCCTTTCCTCCCCTCCTGCCCCTCCTTCTCTTTCTCTTTTCCGTTAATTTTCATTTTCTTTCTATTCGTTCCTTCCTTTCCTTTCCTTCCTTCCTTCCTGCACTCCTTCCTCCACTTTCCTTTCCTTTACTCCCCTCCCCTTCTCTTTCTCTTTTCCTTTCATTTTCATTTTCTTTCTATTCCTTCCTTCTTTCCTTTCCTTCCTTCCCTCCTTTCTCCTCTCCCCTTTCCTTTGCTTCCTTCCTTCCTTCCCTCCTTCCTCCACTTTCCTTCCCACCTCTCCCCCTTCTCTTCCCCTTTTTCTTTCATTTTCATTTTCTTTCTAGTCATTCCTTCCTTTCCTTTTCTCTTTTTTCTCTTTCCCTCTCTCTTTCCGTCTTCTCATTTAGTTTTCTTCCTTTCCTTTCCATTTCGTTCCTTTCCTTCTCTTTCTTTGTTCCTTCCACTTTCTTCTCCTTCCTTCTTTCCTTTCCTTTCCCTTTCTTTTTTTCTACCCTTCTTTTCTCTTCCCTTCCCCAAATTTGCCCCTTTCTCTCTTCATTCTGGGTGCCTCTCCTCTTTATGCCTACCTTTCTCTCTCTCTCTCTCTCTCTCTCTCACACACACACACACTCTCTCTCTCTCTCTCTCTCTCTCTCTCTCTCTCTCTCTCTCTCTCTCACACACACACACACACACACACAAACACACACACTGTCATTTCTTCGCCTGGTTCTGCTCACAAGAGGGGGCGTTGTGTGCTTACTGTGGGGCTTCCAAGCGTAGAGGTCCTCTGTGCTTGAGAGGCAGAATGGCTGGAATATGAACCTAGAGATTAATTAATTTTCCAAAAGGTGTATCTTATTTCACAGGCAATTAATTTTATTAATTCAATTTATTTTTGTCCTGATGCCCTTCTTTTGGACTTTGGCTCCTGGTAAGCTTCTATACTCCTGTTTACGTTCACACAAACCTACCGATGTCTTTCGGCTAAGATCAAGTTTGTAGTCCTTGTGACAGCTCCATTGGGGGGGGGGGAATCTTTTGCATCTTAAATAACGGGGGGGGGGCAGTGTAGCATTTTTGTGTGAGATTTTTGCAAGAGATTTTTGTACGTATTTGTGCATTTTTCTTCCTGCACTCTAAGCGAAGTGTATCCCAGCCAGGTTATTTCATGTTTCCACAAATTCCAGAATCAAAACGGTGTCTTCCACCATACAGGTAGTCAATCAATCAGAATAGAGCTGGAAGGGGCCTTGGAGGTCTTCTAGTCCAGCCCCCTGCTCAAGCAGGAAATCCTATACCATTTCAGACAAGTGACTCTCCAGTCTCTCCTTGAAAACTTCCAGTGATGGAGCATTTACAACTTCTGGAGGCAAGCTGTTCCACTGGTTGATTGTTCTCACTGTTAGGAAGTTTCTCCTTAGTTCTACGTTGCTTCTCTCCTTGATTAGTTTCCATCCATTGCTTCTTGTCCTACCCTCGGGGGCTTTGGAGAATAGTTTGACTCCCTCTTCTTTGGGGCAGCCCCTGAGATATTGGAAGATTGCTATCATGTCTCCCCTAGTCCTTCTTTTCATTAAACTAGACATACCCAGTTCCTGCAACCATTTATCATATGTTTTAGTCTCCAGGCCTTTGATCATCTTTTTTGTAATGTAGTGACCAAAACTGGATGCAGCTGTCAGGGTTCCAAAGAGCATCCAGAAGTCAATCAGAGTCCAAGGCAAAGGATTCCTCAAAGTTCCCATGGATGAAGAGAGCCATCTTGGCCCATCTGGGAAACCCCGAATCTGAAAGCTTCCCGGTTTTCCCCACCCAGTTGGAAGTCCAAGATCTTGCCCCCCACACCCACCAGTCCATCCCATGGTCCAATCTTCCACTGCCACGCTGGCAGCTTCCACCCGTCCAATTCTGGTCAGGTGCAGAGGTGCAGAGACAAAGGATGACCTTGGCTTTCTAGAAAGAATGTTGTTATGGCTACCTATCATCATTGAATTCCTTCCTCCCATTTTCCCACCATAGAAAAGGCATAGCAGAAGAATAGAAAGCGTGGCAGGCCAAAGATCCCAAAAGAAAAGATGGCTGCAGGCCTGAGAGGTGGTATATTCCAGGTGCCACCTTACTAAGGATTTTTGCAGGAACTGGGTATGTCTAGTTTAATAAAAAGAAGGACCAGGGGAGACATGATACCAGTGTTCCGATATCTCAGAGGGTGCCACAAAGAAGAAGAAGTCAAGCTATTCTCCAAGGCACCTGAGGGCAGAACAAGAAACAATGGGTGGAAACTAATCAAGGAGAGAAGCAACTTAGAACTGAGGAGAAATTTCCTGACAGTTACAACAATGAACCAGTGGAACAGAAGTTGCCTCCAGAAGTTGTGAAGGCCCCGACACTGGAAGTCTTTAAGAAGATGTTGGATAGCCATTTGTCTGAAATGGTATAGGGCTTCCTGCCTAGGCAGGGGGTTGGACTAGAAGACCTCCAAGGTCCCTTCGAACTCTGCTATTGTATTGTATTGTATTGTATTGTATTGTTATATAGTGGTACTAATATGATATTAGTACTACTAGTATATAAAATCACACGATTTTGATTCTATGCCTCTGTTTATACAAGCCAGAGCTTTTTTGGCAGCTGTTGCACATGGCTGGCTCATATTTAAGGGATCGCTAGGATTCCAAGATCCCTCTCACAGTTCCTGTTTTTCAGCCATGTTCCACCTAATCTGCATGTCTACCCTTGGTTCTTGACTTGATTTGTTTAGCGACCATTAGAAGACACAGCCGCCCCGAAAAAAGCGACTTATGACCCATTTTCACACTTAACAACCGTTGCAGCCTCCACGGGATCAGAATTTTGGTGGGGGTCCCCTAAGCCTGAGTCTTCCTGGCTGCCCTCGATGCCTCGAGAAATGGGGCTGCTTCAGAACAGGAAAGGAAATTTGGGACGTTGTTATTCTCCCTGTTTCCAGCAGTCGGACCCTTCTAGGCATGCAGATGGAATGATGCGTTTCTTCCACCAGGGAATTGTGGGTGGGGAAGCTGATTGGGTGGGTGAGGAGGGCAAAACTCCTGGTTTACTTAAAGAAAATAGTAGCATCTCTAGCCTTGGTTCTACTTGGAGACTGCTTTTCAACGATCCGAGAGCATGAAGGACTCCACGGATCAACCCTGAGCTACGGAGGTTCTCTTCTATTGGCACCGGTGCAAAGCTCGCTCCCTCTTCACCCTGACGATGCAATGCAGCAGGGTCATGAAACGTCTGCAAGAAAACCACCAAATCCAGAGAGCACCAAGGACCCCACAGTCCTCCTCCTGCTTCTGCTGCTCCTGCCCACCATAAAGCCCACTCCTTTCTAGCATGATGGTGTTATCTAGTTAGGTAATGAAGCGCCTGCAAGAAAACCGCCAAATTCAGAGAGCACCAAGGACCCCACAGTCCTGTCACCCTTCTCTTCCTCTTTCTCCCCCTTCCTCCTCCTCCTCCTCCTCTTCTTCTCCACAATCCCCATTCCCTTCCAGCAGTAATGATGTTGCCTAGTTGGGTCATGAAATGTCTACAAGAAAGTAACATAATTCAGAGAGCATCAAGGACCTCACAGGCTTCTTCTTCCTCTTTCATTCCTCCTCCTCTTCCTCCTCCTTCTCTCCTCTCCTCCTCCTCTCCCTCTTCCACTTCTCTCCTCCTCCTCTTCCACCTTCTCCTCCTCTTCCTCCTCCTCTCCTCCTCTCCTTTTTCTTCTCCTCCTCCTCCTCTTCCACTCCTCCTCTTGCACCTCCTCCTCTCCTCTCCTCCTCCTCTTCTTCCACTCCTCCTCTTCCATTCATCCCCCTCTCCTCCTCCTCTCCTCCTCCTCCTCCCCACAAACCCCCCTCCCTTTTAGCACTTTGGGAACATCTGCAAGGAAACAACCAAGCTCAGAAAGCACCAAGGTCTCCTATCCCAGGGGTTCCCAAACTTGGCAACTTTAAGACTTGTGGACTTCAACTCCCAGAATTCTCCAGCCAGCTATGCTGGCTGGAGAATTCTGGGAGTTGAAGTCCACAAGTCTTAAAGTTGCCAAGTTTGGGAACCTCTGTCCTATCCCATTCAACCCTGACCTACAAATCTTCTCTTCTATCAGCCTTCAGCATGAAAACATCCTTCCAAGCTCTCCAGATTCCCCCTCTGATTCCCTGTTTCCAGAAAACAAACCCAGTTGAGACATACTGGCCATCAATCACCCCACCTCCCTTTTGTCCACAGGGCCAATGGCAGAGAAAACCACTTTCTCTCTTTTCTACAGGAGTTCCTTCTCGGTACGGCTATTGTCCATGTGTAAACAGAGGTGTGAATGCGCTTGTCGAATATGTTCAGATAAAATCATGGGGAAATAACAGAGGGTGTTTCTCATTTATTCAGCCACAATTCTGCTGCCTTTACTCCAATCTTGTTCACAAGGTCCTGTCAGAGTTTGTTGCAGCAATCACACCCAGAAAGCACCCGCAGGGACCTGATTCAGCAGGATTCCTTAACCTCTCTTTACATATAATGTGACACATGAAGAAAATATACAATACCATGTACCTATGGTGAGGCCCCATCTGGAGTATTGTGTCCAGTTCTGGTCACCAGACCTTCAGAAGGATATTATGGAAATGGAAAAGGTGCAGTGGAGGGCAACCAGAAGGATTAGGGGGCTGGAACCCCTTCCTTACCATCTGAGGCTGCAACGGCTGGGCCTCTTCACTCTAGACCGACGGCGCCTGAGAGGTGACCTGATTGAAGCCTATCAAATCATGCACGGTGTGGACAAAGTAGAAAAGGAAAAACTGTTCTCCCTATCGCACAACCCTAGAACTAGGGGGCACCCCATGAAACTTTTGGAAGCTAGACCTCCAACAAATAAGAGGAAGGACTTTTTCACCCAGAGGATCCCTGGTCTATGGAACTCCCTGCCAGAAGAAGTGGTGACAGCTGTCAGCCTCCACACCTTTAAGAAAGGATGAGAGGAAAGATTAGAGAAGAAAGGATTAGAGGAGTTCATGGAGAACAAGGGTATCCATGGCTATCATGATGACTTGGGAGGAAGGTCACAGGCGGATGATGAATGGCCCCTCCCAGAGGAAATAAAAGAAGAGGCTGGGCCTCTTCACTCTAGAACGACGGCGCCTGAGAGGTGACCTGATTGAAGTCTATCAAATCATGCACGGTGTGGACAAAGTAGAAAAGGGAAAACTGTTCTCCCTATCGCACAGCACTAGAACTAGGGGGCACTCCATTTCCTGACAGTGAGAACAATGAATCAGTGGAACTCCTTGCCTCCAGAGCTTGTGAATGCTCCAACACTGGAAGTTTTCAAGAAGATGTTGGATAGCCATTTGTCTGAAGTGGTGTAAGGTTTCTTGCCTGAGCAGGGGGTTGGACTAGAAGACCTCCAAGGTCCCTTCCAGCTCTGCTCTTCTCCTCTATTCTAAGGGGATGGGGAGGTGGGCCACACACCCCTGCAAGCACTGGGGCTCCTCCTTGCCTTTTTAGGCTAAATGTTCTCCCAGTGGCCCATGAAACGCTTAACAAGGCTGTGAAGTCCCTCCGTCGCATTTATGGCTCTCCATAAAGAGATACAGCTCCACGAAGGTAATACTGGAAACGTCAGTTTTACAGCCGAACCAAATAAAAACCGTTTCACTCTCGTGAGCCTCCAGCCCATTTCCCAATATTGGTCGGAGGATGCAATTAAATTGAAGAAAACGAATGCGCCAATAAAAAAAAAACCCACCATAGAAGGGGAATCAAAACTTGAGAACTTGATCACGGCCCAAAGAGTTCGGAAGCCAGGAAGGCTGGTGGGCAGGAGACGTCTATTTCGTCAGCCTCCCAAGTCCTCTTCACCTGAGAGAATAACCCAGGAGATCCATCAGCGAAAAGGGGAATTAAACTCCTGTGAAAACCCCATCCAGAATAGAGGTCAAAGTGCACCTGAGTATGCAGCAGCCAAGAAAATAGAACAGAAAATTAGAATAGGATAGAATGGAAGAGGAGAGAGAGGAGAAAAAAGAAGAGAAGAGAAAATATGGAATGGAATGGAATGGAATGGAATGGAGGAGAAGAGAAGAGAAGAGAAGAGAAGAGAAGAGAAGAGAAGAGAAGAGAAGAGAAGAGAAGAGAAGAGAAGAGAAGAGAAGAGAAGAGAAGAGAAAATATGGAATGGGATGGGATGGGATGGGATGGAGGGGAGAAGAGAAGAGAAGAGAAGAGAAGAGAAGAGAAGAGAAGAGAAGAGAAGAGAAAATATGGAATGGGATGGGATGGGATGAGATGGGATGGAGGGGAGAAGAGAAGAGAAGAGAAGAGAAGAGAAGAGAAGAGAAGAGAAGAGAAGAGAAGAGAAGAGAAGAGAAGAGAAGAGAAAATATGGAATGGAATGGGATGGGATGAGATGGGATGGAGGGGAGAAGAGAAGAGAAGAGAAGAGAAGAGAAGAGAAGAGAAGAGAAGAGAAGAGAAGAGAAGAGAAGAGAAGAGAAGAGAAGAGAAGAGAAAATATGGAATGGGATGGGATGGGATGAGATGGGATGGAGGGGAGAAGAGAAGAGAAGAGAAGAGAAGAGAAGAGAAGAGAAGAGAAGAGAAGAGAAGAGAAGAGAAGAGAAGAGAAGAGAAGAGAAGAGAAGAGAAGAGAAGAGAAAATATGGAATGGAATGGGATGGGATGAGATGGGATGGAGGGGAGAAGAGAAGAGAAGAGAAGAGAAGAGAAGAGAAAATATGGAATGGAATGGGATGGGATGGAGGGGAGAAGAGAAGAGAAGAGGAGAAGAGGAGAGGAGAGGAGAGGAGAGGAGAAGAGAAGAGAAGAGAAAATATGGAATGGGATGGGATGGGATGGAGGGGAGAAGAGAAGAGAAGAGAAGAGAAGAGGAGAAGAGGAGAGGAGAGGAGAAGAGAAGAGAAGAGAAGAGAAGAGAAGAGAAGAGAAGAGAAGAGAAAATATGGAATGGAATGGGATGGGATGGAGGGGAGAAGAGAAGAGAAGAGGAGAAGAGGAGAGGAGAGGAGAGGAGAAGAGAAGAGAAGAGAAGAGAAAATATGGAATGGGATGGGATGGGATGGAGGGGAGAAGAGAAGAGAAGAGGAGAGAAGAGGAGAAGAGGAGAGGAGAGGAGAGGAGGAAGAGAAGAGAAGAGAAGAGAAGAGAAGAGAAGAGAAGAGAAGAGAAGAGAAGAGAAGAGAAGAGAAGAGAAAATATGGAATGGGATGGGATGGGATGGGATGGAGGGGAGAAGAGAAGAGAAGAGAAGATATGGGGTGGGGTGGGGTGGGGTGGGGTGGAATGGGATGGAGGGGAGGGGAGGGGAGGGAGGGGAGGGGAGGGGAGGAGAGGAGTTAGTTTCCGTTCCCGTGTAATTTGCACTAAATTTGGTTTCGTTAGATATTTATCTATTTTCTCTAAGAAGATCTCACTTCCTTCTTACCAGATGGAGCAGCCTTAATAAAATGCTTTTTGTACGGTAACGCTATCTGCTAATACAGTATTTCCCTCATATAATTTCAATATCGTTTTCTTTTCTTTTTTGCAATTTACATGCCAACCACTTCTCTGGTATGTTGGCAAACTCAATAGCTCATTTTTATTTCCACTTCTCTAACTGATGACACAGATAACGGTCATTGGAAAAGCTTAATTTGTTGAGATGTACTTACCATCTCTGGAAATGTCTTTAATTTTCCCTCCCCAAATAAATAACATGTGTTTAATAGAAAATATATGTAGCTCAGGGTTGAACTGTGAGATTTCTTGGTGCTTTCTGGTTATTTTCTCGCAGAGGTTTCATAGCCCTGGTAGAGCCACGCTTGGAAGGATGGGTCCAGTTATGGTCACCATGACTCAAAGACAGATGCTTAAAAAGAGGGCAGAGAAGAGCAACAAAGATGATGAGGGGCCTGGGGGTTAAGCCCCATCATAAACAATTAAGGGAACTTGGTATGTATAGTGTGGAGAAGAGAAGGAATAGGGGTGACATGATAGCAGATTGCTTCCTGGGCTTGTGGGTGCTCCATTGCTGCAGGTGTTTTATTTATTTTATTTATTTATTTATTTTATCAAATTTATACCCCGCCCTTCTCCTTGTTAGGACCCAGGGCGGCGCACAGGCATCATTAAAAACCATTACAAAACAATAAAAACTCTTAAAAGCATATTAAATTAACCTAAAACCCGTGCTAAAACCCTTTAAAACCCTAAAAATTTAGAATTTATAAATATAGTCAGAAACGGGGGGCTACGCTAGGCCAGCTTGTTGGAATAGATACGTCTTCAAGCATTGGCAGAAGAGACAGAGGTCCGAGATGGTACGAAGGTCGGGGGGTAGGTCGTTCCAGAGGGCCGGGCCCGCCACAGAGAAGGCCCTTCCCCTGGGTGTCGCCAACCGGCATTGCCCAGCCGACGGCACCCTGAGAAGGCCCTCTCTGTGGGAGCGGATCGGACGAAGGGATGTATGGGGCAGAAGGCGGTCTCGTATATAGCTAGGCCCCGAGCCATGGAGCGATTTAAAGATGGTGGTCAACACCTTGAAGCGCACTCGAAAGGCCACAGGCAGCCAGTGCAGCTCACGCAGGAGAGGTGTTATGTGGGCTTGCCTTGGGCCACCCATAATCACCCACGCGGCCGCATTCTACACTAACTGTAGCCTTCGAGTGCACCTCAAGGGGAGCCCCATGTAGAGAGCGTTACAATAATCCAGCCGAGAAGTCACAAGCGCTTGAGTGACTGTGCGGTCCAGTTTGGGGGGAGAAGATTGGGCAACCATTTGTCCTGGATAGTATAGGGCCATGATAGCAAACCTATGGCACATGTGCCACAGGTGGCATGCAGAGCCATATTTGCGGGCACGTATGCTGATTTTCAGCCTTCTGGAGGGCCGGGGAGGGCTGTTTACACCCTCCCCGGGATTCAGGAAAGCCTCCAGAGCCTGGGGAGGGCAGAAGCTCCCCCCCCCCCACTGCATGTGCATTGAATTGAGGGCATGGGCACACACAATTTTGGCACGCCTTTACAAAAAGGTTCGCCATCCCTGGTATAGGGTCTCCAGCTTGAGCAGGGGTTTGAACTAGAAGACCTCCAAGGTCCCTTCCAGCCCTAGGATTCTCTTATTCCATGACTCTATGGTTCTGTAATTCTATGAGTCGGTGATGCTCAGATTCTAAAATTTTGTGATTCTAGGATTCTGTGATTCTAAGATTCTATTAACCTAAGATTCTCTGGTTCTGTGGTTCTGTAATTCTCTGATTCCATGATTCTGTGGCTCTGTCATTCTCTGCTTCTGTGATTCTGTGATTCTCTGATTCCATGATTTTTTGATTTTATCATTCTCTGATTCTGTGATTCCCTGATTTTGTGATTCTATCATTCTCTGGTTCTGTGATTCTGTGATTCCATGATTCTGTGATTCCATGATTTTGTGATTCTATCATTATCTGGCTCTGTGATTCTCTGATTCTCTGATTCCATCATTCTGTGACTCTATCATTCTCCGGTTCTGTGATTCTGTAATTCTCTGATTCCCTGATTCTGTGACTCTGTCATTCTCTGGTTCTGTGATTCTCTGATTCCATGATTTTGTGATTCTATCATTCTCTGGTTCTGTGATTCTGTAATTCCCTGTTTCCATGATTTCCCGATTCTCTGCTTCTATCCTTCTCTGCTTCTATGGTTTTTGTAGTTCTGTGATTCTGCGATTCATTTCAAGGATGAGGGCCAATTGCAGAAGGAGCCCGTTGCTTCTCCTGCTCCAGGCAGTGAAAGCACCTCGAATGAAGAAGCAGGAAAGACCTCGGAGGACAACCAACGCCTTAATCTTTGGTAGATATAGAGTCCTTTGGTTCCTCAGCTCTTGATGCTTAGGTTGAATAGAGTCAAGGAGAGAGAGGGAGGGAGAGAGAGGGAGAGAGAGAGAGAGGGAGAGAGAGAGAGATTCAACATGACGCTAATCAGGATTCGTGGTCTCAGTCCGATCTTTTCATAAAAAATCAGCCTTTGGGAAGAGAAATGTGTTTGTGGTCTTTTCTCTTCCTGTGCCAAGAAAATGGGGTTTGAGGGAGGGGGAGAGGAGAGCGAAGCAAGGAGAAAAACATGTGAGGTTCTCTTTCATCTTTTTGGTCTCTGCTAGTCCAGAGATTTCCCCCACTGAGCTTATTGTCAGATCAAATGAATGCAGGCAGAAAAGGAGAAAAATGGTTTGCAAGAATTTGGGGCCAAACCACTGTGGAATCCCAGAACCTCCAGGATGCAATTTTTTTTTTTAAATGATGGATTATCTATCTGAGGCCTGAATGGGTGGGGATATCTGCCAAGGAGTCATAGAATAACAGAGTTGGAAGGGACCTTGGAGATCATCCAATCCGACCCCTTGCTCAAGAAGGGGACCTTCTGCCATTCCAGACAAATGGCTGTCCAATCTCATCTTAAAGACTTGCAGTGTTGGGGCATTCACAACTTCTGGAGGCAACTTCTGTTCCACTGATGAATTGTTCTCACAGTCAGGAAATTCCTCCTCAGTCCTACTGTAAGTTGCTTCTCTCCTTGATTAGTTTCCACCCATTGCTTCTTCTCCTGCCCTCAGGTGCTTTGGAGAATAGGTACCTCTTCTCTAGGGCATCCCCTCGGATATTGGAAGACAGCTATCATGTCTCCCCTGGTCCTTCTTTTCATTAAACTAGGCAACCTTTTCTTCATATGTTTTAGCTTTTGGTCTCCTGACCATCTTTGTTGCTCTGCTCCGCAATTCAATTCAGAATAGAGCTGGAAGGGACATTGGAGGTCTTCTAGGACATTGGAGGTCTTCTCAAGCAGGAGACATTATACCATTTCACACAAATGGTTGTCCAACCTCTTCTTGAAGACTGAGCTTCTTGTGGTTTGAGACCCAAGCACTGCATAATGGGGTGAGCTCCCATTCCTGGCCTGTGCTCCAGCCCACTTAGCAGTCCGGAAGCCTATAAATGCAAGTAGATAAATAGATACCACTTCAGTGGGAAGGTAACTGGGGACTGGAGACTAAAACATATGAAGAATGGTTGCAGGAACTGGGTGTGTCTAGTTTAATAAAAAGAAGGACCAGGAGAGACATGATAGCATCTTCCAATATCTCAGGGGTTGCCACAAAGAAGAGGGAGTCAAACTATTCCCCAAAGCACCTGAGGGCAGGAGAAGGAGCAATGGGTGGAAACTAATCAAGGAGAGAAGCAATTTAGAACTAAGGAGAAATTTCCTGACAGCGAGAACAATTAACCAGTGGAACAGCTTGCCTCCAGAAGTTGTGAATGCCCCAACACTGGAAGTCTTTAAGAAGATGTTGGATAGCCATTTGTCTGAAACTGTATAGGGCTCCTGCCCATGCAGGAGGTTGGACTAGATGACCTCCAAGGTCCCTTCCAACTCTGCTATTGTATTGTATTGTAACAGCGTTCCCTGCCCCTTTGGCATACAGGTCATCCTTGAAATGACAACCACACAACTGAGCCCAAAATGATCTCTTGCTAAGCGAGACCTTTGTGAAGTGAGCTTTGCCCCATCCTATATGACCGTTCTTGCCATAGTTGTTAAGCGAATCACTGCAGCTGTTAGCAGCATGGTCATTAAGTGAATCTGGCTTCTTCCCCCTTGACTTTATTTATTTATTTATTCGCATTTATACCCCACACCCATCTCACCACAAAGGGACTCGGGGCGGCGCACAGGAAATATAAAATATAAATAAACACATATACAAAAACAACATACATTAAAACTAAATTAAATTAAACCCACCCTGCGCTAAAACCAATTTAAAACCCCTAAATAAAAACTTTGATCAACTAAAAAGCAGTGCAGTGTTGAGTAAAATCATGCCAGGCCGGCTTGATGGAAGGAGTGCGTTTTTAGACGCTGGCGGAACAGGCGGAGGTCCGAGATGACACGGAGTTCGGGAGGTAGGTCATTCCAGAGGGTTGGACCCATCACTGAGAAGGCTCTTCCCCTGGGCGTCGCCAACCGGCATTGCCCGGTTGACGGCACCCGGAGAAGACCCTCTCTATGGGAGCGGAGCGGTCGTAGGGACGTATGGGGCAGCAGACGGTCTCGAAGGTAACTAGGCCCCGTGCCATGGAGCACCTTGAAGATGGTCATCAAAACCTTGTAACGCACCCGGAAGGTCACAGATAGCCACTGCAGCTCACGCAGGAGTGGTGTTATGTGGGAATGTCTTGAAGTTCCTATGATCACCCACGCGGCTGCATTCTGGACCAACTGCAACCTCCGAGTGCATCTCAAGGGGAGCCCCATGTAGAGAGCGTTACAATAGTCCAGGCGAGAAGTCACGAGGGCTTGAGTGACTGTGCGAAGGGCCTCCCGGTCAAGTAAGGGGCACAATTGGCGGACCAGGCAGACCTGGTAAAACGCCCCCCTGGCCACGGCTGCCACCTGGTCCTCCAGTGACAGCCGGGAATCCAGGAGGACTCCTAAATTGCGCGCCCTCTCCACAGGGGCCAGTACTTCGCCCCCCCATGGCCGGTGATGGAGTCATCTGGCTAAACCGGGAGGCCAGGAACCACAGCCACTCGGTCTTGGACGGGTTGAGTTTGAGTTTGTTGCTGCCCATCCAGATCCGTACGGCCTCCAAATACCGGGACATCACCTCAACGGCATCGTTGGGGTGGTTTGGGGTGGTTTGGGGTAGAGATGTACAGATGAGTATCATCAGCGTACAGATAGTACTCTACCCCAAAACCACAGATGATCTCGCCCAGCGGCTTCATATACATGTTGAACAGGAGTGGTGAGAGAACCGACCCCTGCGGCACCCCACAAGTGAGGGGCCTAGAAGTCGACCTCTGCCCTCCTGTCAACACGAATTGCGACCGACCGGAGAGGTAGGAGGAGAACCACTGTAAAACGGTGCCTCCCACCCCCAGCCCCCCCAGTCGGCACAATAGGATACCATGGTCGATGGTATCAAAAGCCGCTGAAAGGTCTAACAGGACAAGGATAGAGGAACAACCTCTATCCCGCACCCTCCAGAGATCATCCACCAACGCGACCAATGCCATTTCAGTGCTGTGACCGGGTTGGAAGCCGGACTGGCATGGGTCTAGATAATCCATTTCCTCTAGGTGGTGAGGGAACTGCTGTGCCACCACACTCTCTACAACCTTTGCTAGAAAGTGAAGGTTGGAGACCGGACGGTAATTCTCCAACAATTCTGGGTCCAGGGAAGGCTTCTTGAGGAGGGGCCTCACCACCGCCTCTTTCAAGACGGTAGGCAACAACCCCTCACCCAAAGAAGCGTTCACTATATCCTGGAGCCAGCCTCGTGTCACCTCCCAGGATGCCAGTACAAGTCAGGATGGACACGGGTCCAATAAACATGTGGTGGCCTTTAGTTTCCTTGACAACCTGTCCATATCGTCAGCAGCAACAAAGTCAAAATCCTCCCATAAAATTGTCTCAAGGCCTGCATCGGAATCTTCCCCTGGACTACTGTCTGTGGAGGGCAACCCGCTCCGGATCTGAGCGATTTTATCCAGCAGATATTCTCCAAATTCCTCGGCTCGGCCCTGCAGAGGGGCTTCCCGCGGCCTCTGTTGAAGGAGGGAGCGGGTCACCCCAAACAGGGCTGCCTGGCGGTTATCTGCGGATGCGATGAGGGTGGCACAATACTCGCGTTTGGCCACCCTCATCGCCACTAAGTAAGTCCTCAAGTGGGCTCTCACTAGTGTTCGGTCAGATTCGGACCGAGAAGATCTCCACCTACACTCTAGGCGTCTCTTGCGGCGCTTCATCTCCCTCAGCTCCTCAGAAAACCTAGGAGCCTGGGTGAGACGCCGCCGCGTGAGAGGCCGCAAAGGCGCGACCCGGTCCAAGGCCCCCATGGCCGCATTATACCATGTGGCCCCTAGGTCCTCAGTCGTGTTGCGGGTCAAGGCTACAGGTGCTGGCCCAAGCTCCATCTGGAACCTCTGGACTTTGCTGGTCAGAAGGTCACCAGAGGGGAATCAGATGACATTGCAACCGTCATAAATACGAATCCATTTTTAATCTTGACCAGGGAGTTACAATAACGTTTCTAAGAGTGAAAAACCATCCCATAAATTTCCTTCATTCAGCGGTGTTGTAAATTTGAACGGTCGCTAAATGAACTCTTGTAAGGGCAGAGTATAGCATGTGTAGCCCTGATGGCCACAAGACTAGAAAATGTTTTCAGGCTAAATACATAAGTATTTATTCATGAGTGAGATATAAAGGGTTGGAAAATATAATTAGGGTAGACTAGCGAAGGTAAGAGAATAAGAAATGATACTAAATTATATTTGGGGTTGCAGAAATGCCATCCCATGGAAACATAAACTGAGACCTCGAAGGGACACCTACAATAATAGAAAAAGAAAGGGAGAGAGGAGGAGAGAAGGAAAGGAAGATGGGGAAAAGAAGAAAGAGGTAAGGAGAGGAGGATGGAAGGGAGAGGAAGAGAAGGAGAGAGGGGAGGAAGGGGAAGAGGAAGACTAGGAGTAGAACAATGGTGGGTTTCAAATTTTTTAGAACCTACTCTGTAGGTGTGGCCTATTTTGTGGGCGTGGCTTGGCAGTCATGTGACAGGGTGGGAGTGGCCACCTTTTAAAATGTGGTGAAACTCATTTAACAACGCTCTTGCTTAGCAACCTAAATTTTGGACTCAATTGTGATGATAAATTCTTTCTTTCTTTCTTTCTTTCTTTCTTTCTTTCTTTCTTTCTTTCTTTCTTTCTTTCTTTCCTCTCCTTCCAGTTGGGTCACCGGCAGCGGCGGGCCAGATTTACTTCCAGGTACACCGGTGGAACCCCCTCTCACCGGTTCTCTAAATTTCACCAACCGGCTCTCGCGAGTAGGTGCGAGTCTGCAGAAACCCACCACTGGAGTAGGAGAAAGGGAAGGGAAGAAGGAAGGGGAAGGATAAGAAGAAAAGAAGAAAGAGGTAAGGAGAGGAGGATGGAAGGGAGAGGAAGGGAAGGAGAGAGGGGAGGAAGGGGAAGAGAAAGACTAGGAGTAGGGAGAGGTAAGGGAAGAAGGAAGGGAAGGAGAGGAGGAAGGAAGTAGAGAAGGGAAGGAGGGAGATAGGGAAAACAAAGAGGTATTACAAAAGAAGGTAAGTAAAGCAACCCAAAATGTACAATATAACTTATTAAATGAACTCATAATTGTATAAGAATGATAAATGTAAAGAGGAATAACAATCATGTGAATATATACTTAAAATGGTATGTAAGAGAATAAAATAATAATAATAAATTCTTTGGAAAACACTGGCTCCTTTGGCTATCAAACAGGGATGAGCCCCTAGAGTGGGCTATGACTGGTCAAGGCAAACCTTTAGCCTTCCACCCACTCATGCCTGACACGCAAAGACACACACACACAATCACAGGTTAACATTTATTCTACTTTCTTCCTGCATGTGAGATTTTTTTTTTTTTTTTTTTGATGATGATGGATCTCTTGATGGCCGCGGCTTTTCCAGAGAGAATGAGAGCTGGCTGGTAATTAAAATCTGCCAAGGGAGAAATAAATCAAACAGGTATTTAAGAAGAGAAAAGGAAGGGAAACACCTCAAGGAAGACAGACAGGGGGAGAAGAGGCCTGGAGGCACCACGGTGGGTAAAAACCAAAGTTGCCCGTTTCCCTGCTGGAGGATGGCAGATGGGCAGGCCAAGGTGGGCATGCTTGATTTATTGTTAATGCTGAAAATGGGTGATTTGAACCAGCAATTGGCTTTCCTGTGTTGTATTCGTTCCACCACTTGCCAAATGCGAAGCTCCAGGGGAGAACTTACTCCAAAAACGCATTTCATGAGCGCAATGGAGGTTGATCTGACTCAGGAGGGAAAATACTGGAAATGCATTACTGCCCACAAAGAAGAGGGAGCCAAGCTATTCTCCAAAGCATTTGAAGGCAAGAGAAGAAGCAACGGATGGAAACTCATCAAGGAGAGAAGCAACTTAGAACTAAGGAGAAACTTCCTGACAGTGAGGAGAATTGTTAATACCACTTTCTAAGGCCTTGGGAAAGCCACACTTGGAATCCTGCATCCAGTTTTGGTCGCCACGATGTAAAAAAGACGTGGAGACTCTGGAAAGAGTGCAGAGAAGAGCAACCAAGAGGATTAGGGGACTGGAGGCTCAAACATATGAAGAACGGTTGCAGGAACTGGGCATGTCTAGTTTGATGAAGAGAAGGACCAGGGGAGACATGATAGCAGTGTTCCGATATCTCAGAGGTTGCCACAAAGAAGAGGGAGTCAAGCTATTCTCCAAAGCACCTGAGGGCAGAACAAGAAGCAATGGGTGGAAACTAATCAAGGAGAGAAGCAACATAGAATTAAGGAGAAATTTCCTGACAGTGAGAACAATTAACCAGTGGAACAACTTGACTCCATAAGTTGTGAATGCTCCAACACTGGAGGCTTTTAAGAAGATGTTGGATAGCCATTTGTCTGAAGTGGTGTAGGGTTTCCTGCATAGGCAGGGGGTTGGACTAGAAGACCTCCAAGGTCCCTTCCAACTCTTCTGTTATTCTGTTACTCTGTCGTTCTGTTATTCCATTATTGGCTTGCCCTTTCACTGTTGATGGGAGTGTCGTATTCTGTCTGTTGTTTACAAGGACAAGCCACTTGTATATAAACAGAGAGCAAACACCTCCCCTCCTTCTAGCACTGATGATGTAACATAGTTGGGTCATGAAAGGTCTTCAGGAAAACAACCAGGCCCAGAGAGCACTGAGCACCTCACATTCTCCTCCTCCTCCTCCTCCTCCTCCTCCTCTTCCTCCTCCTTCCCTTCTAGCATTTATGATGTTGTTCTGACCGAGGTCTTCCCGAGAGGCTGAAGCCAACTCTTTGTCCTGACAAAAACCCCTATTATTAATTGATTGTGAATTCTGCTCTTTCACATCCAGCAAAGTCTTTCGAGGGAGGATTTACAGTCACAGACCTTCTCTGGCTTGGAGAGCTGCCAGGTCGAGATCTGCAAAACTTAGCAAGGAGTCTCGTAGAGTCACCAACCAATGAAGCAAACTAATGGCCTCCTGCAAACTCCACTCCCCTGTCGCTCCTCTTCTATTCTCTCTGGGAGGGACCATTCATTGTCCACTTGTGGCCTTACTCCCAAGTCTGTTCTTTAGCTGCTCCCTTTAGCTGCTCCCTTCGCCTGGCAACTCTGCACACGTGCACACTGGGAACAGGCTCCAGCTGTTCTTCTGCCTCACTTATCTCCAACTCCGAAGGCATCTGATCACTGTCAGAGGACCCTGGCCCCGTCTCTGCCTCCGACACAGAGCCCTCCTCCGAGCCTTCCCCAGACTCCAGGACTGGCCCATCTTCCTCCTCAACCCTCCTCACTGTCCGAATGTGCTGTCAGCTCCACTGTCCACTGATGGGCCCCCACAGATGTTCCCTAGTTGGGTCACGAAACATCTGCAAGAAACCCACCAAGCTCAGAGAGCACCAAGGACCCCACAGTTCCACCTAGAGCTACAAATATCCTCTGTCAGTAAATATGTATATTTATGTCGCAAGTAACACCCGAAGACCCTGGGAGCCATAAACTAACAAGAGTAACTTCTCCAACAGCCTCGTCCATTAGACCTCGCTGCTGTTGTTATTCACTTCCAAATGCCAAGTTACACATCTTTCTTCTCTTATTTGCGTGAATCAATTAATGCTACATTCCACTCCCGCACAAGAGGCAATTTAGCCATCAGCATCATTTTAGACCAAAATAGAAAGAACGGAAAATTGGGAAACGGCTCCTTAATTTATAGAAAGGGGCCTTGCTAGCGACTGGCTTGAACCTTCCCTTAAAGCTGCCACAACTTCACTTAATTGGCTCTTGAATAACCTCCTGACTTTTTTTTCCCTCTGGCTTTATTAGCCACATTAATTTATTTCTAAACGCATTTCCTCTTTCCTCTCCTCCCAATATCGTTTAAGCCATCCTTCCTCCCGTGCCATTTCCTCTTTTGAAAACCTAATTTATTTCTCTCTCGCTTTCTCTGTCTTTTAATTTGTACCATTTCAACGGAGCAAAATAGCCCAGTGGAAAATTAATTTTTAAAATAAATGCTGGGCCATTATCTCCTTGATGGTAATATATATATATATATTATATATTAAAAAAGACCTTCCTTTTTTAGCCATTGGGATGAATTCTCCTGCTGCTTTGAAAAAGGTTCTCCGTATTTCTCTTATCCACACATCCCTTTTCTAGGACTGGAACTGAAGAGTGAAAAAAGTCAAAATGGCAGTGTTCCCCAAACACGACCAACCCACTGAAGTGAACTCGAAGAACTCAATGAGAACAGTCTTACGATATCTCAGGAGTTGCCCCAAAGAAGAAAGAGTCAAACTATTCTCCAAAGCACCTGAGGGCAGGAGAAAAAGCAATGGGTGGAAACTAATCAAGGAGAGAAGCAACTTAAAACTGAGGAGAAATTCCCTGACAGTGAGAACAATCAATCAGTGGAACAGAAGTTGCCTCCAGAAGTTGTGGATGTCCCAACACTGGAAGTCTCTAAGAAGATGTTGGATAGCCATTTGTCTGAAACGATATAGGGCTTCCTGCCTAGGCAAGGAGTTGGACTAGAAGACCTCCAAGGTCCCTTCCATCTCTGCTATTGTATTGTATTATCGTATTCCTTTATTAGGAGCTCCAGCAAAAAGTTTCTCTCTCACCGCAGGCTAACAAGTCCATCCGCCAGGGAGATGAATAGTTGTCTATCACATCTATTCATCTCCGCCCCCTGCCTTTGATCCCCAGAGCTACGGAGGGGCTTCGCTAGCAGCGGTCGCTCTTCCATCCCAAGGACCGGCCCATAGATTTCCCCTGCTCTCCTCTCTTCTCTGCCTTCTGGGCATTTGCGCATCAGGGTCAAGCCTGCAGCCATCTTTCCTTTGGAATCTTTGGCCTGCCACCCTTTCTATTCTTCTCCTACGCCTTTTCTATGGTGGGAAAACGGGAGGGGGGATTGTAGGGAGTTAGATGATAGGCAGGCATAACAACATTCTTTCTAGAAAGCCAAGGTCATCCTTTGTCTTTGCACCTCTGCGCCTGACCGGAACTGGATGGATGGAATCTGTCTTCGTGGCAGTGGGAGATTGGACCATGGGATGGGACTTGTGTGTGTGTGGGGGGGGGGGGGCAAGATCTTGGACTTTCAACTGGGTGGGGAAAACCGGGAAGCTTCCAGATTCGGGGTTTCCCAGATGTGCCAACATGGCTCTCTTCATCAATGGGAACTTTGAGGAATCCTTTGCCTCGAACTCTGGTTGAACTTTGGATGCTATCTGGAACTCTGAAGTCAGGGAATGGGCCCTGACTGTCCCTCTTCCTCTTCCTCATCAGCCATCTCCAGACCTGGGACCTGTTGACTGTCCATCTGAGGGTTGACGGACAGCCTAGGCTCTGCCTCCCTCTCTCTCTCTCTCTCTCTCTTTTTCTCTCTCCCTCCCTCCCTCCCTCTCTCTCTCTGTCTCTCTCTGCCAGATCCATTCCCTCTTCCCCCTGGGAGATCTCAGGTTGCCTTGATGCTGCCCCTGACTCCCACCCCTCCTCCTCCTCTGATTCAGCTGCTGGAGGGGCCGGTGGCTGACGAGCCACAAGAGGCAGCCACATCCACGTGGCCAAGATTCCAGACTAATTCCCCGTCTGACTCCTTCCCCCAGCTCAACCAGCCTCTGCCTGACCATAAATAGCTCGTGGCAGAGAACATAACTTTCTTTGTCCTTCTCCTTTCAAGCCCGCATAGGTTTGTCCAGGTGCTTCAGAAAGTCCATGGCTCAGCCCCGGCTTTCAAGATTTCGTCCATAGATCACGAGTCAGAAAGCAGCTCTCTGCGTCCCGAAAGGCACAACACGGAGGGTTATTTACAACACGGCTGGGCGTTTGTAATAACCCATGTCACATCAGCTTGTCTTAAAATTATTTCAATTACTTTAAGAAGCTGATTGGGAGGGGGGGAGGGGGGGGTCAAAGAACTGTGTAATGGATGAGATTATTTTGTTTCATTTGCTGTTTTGCACAAGCTATAAATCAGTCAGGAGAACTATCCTCATCTGGCTGCAGATTTTTTTGGGCCGGCTGCCTCACCTTCCACCTGGGCTGCGTGTCCATCCATCCATCCATCTACCACTTATCACCTATTACCTGTCCTATCTATCTATCTATCTATCTATCTATCTATCTATCTATCTATCTATCTATCTATCTATCTATCTATCTATCTATCTATCTATCATCCACCAACCTACCTACCATCCATATCTATCTGTCTATCTATCTATCTATCTATCTATCTATCTATCTATCTATCTATCTATCTATCTATCTATCTATCTATCATCCACCAACCTACCTACCATCCATATCTATCTGTCTGTCTGTCTATCTATCTATCTATCTATCTATCTATCTATCTATCTATCTATCTATCTATCTACCTACCTACCTACCTACCTACCTACCTATCCATATTTTGTTTCTTATATCTTTTCTATTAATTCCATATGTAACATCCTTTATATACATTTAATCTTCTTATGTCTTATTTCATACTATCTTTATCTGCAGTCTGTCTTGTATTTCCACCTCTTGTTCATTCTATGGTTTTATATTTGTTTTGTAGTTTTTTTTATCTTTCTTCCTCTCTTCATTGCTTAGTACTTGCTTTTCTATTTCCCCCCCTCTTCCCTCCCCCTCCCTGCCCCTTTCTCATTTAATAGTGTATCGTCTGGGTAGGAGTAGGGGAGAGCTAAGGGAAGAAGGAAGGGAAGGAAAGAAGAAAGAGGTAAGGGGAGGAGGATGGAAGGGAGAGGAAGAGAAGGAGAGAGGGGAGGAAGGGGAAGAGGAAGACTAGGAGTAGGAGAAAGGGAAGGGAAGAAGGAAGGGGAAGGAGAGGAGGAAAGAAGGAAGGAGAGGAAGGAGAGAAGGAGAAAAGAAAGGGAAAAACAAGGTGGTGTTACAACAGGAGGAAGGGATGGTAAATAAAGCCTCCCAAACTGGATATTATAACCTATTCAATGAAATAATAAATGTATAAGAATGACAAATGTAAAGGATAACAATTAGGTGGATTTATACTTAAAATGGTATGTAAAAAAACTTCTTTTTTGTTCGTAAAACAGGATCTGTGGGATTTGCCAGCTGGGCGAAGGGAGGCAGTCTTGGATGGAAGCACCAGCGATGCCAAGGAAAACCTCTGGATAGATTGACTTGCTCTGGGCACCCCGAGGGCTCCCTTTCCAGCAGATAATGCCAGAGGGAACTTATCGCAGAGGAGGAAGCCGAAATGTTTAGCTTTTGAGATGTTCACATAATCTCCCCGTTAAGGGCAGAAAGCGGGTTTTAAATGGGGGCGATGAGACCGAAAGCCCAGCAATTTCGTAGGAGGGCTTATTGTGCCGCCATCCTCACGGTCTTCCTCCAAACTCATCTAACATTGGCGGGATGCACATTATGGACACGTGGATGAGTGTGCATGGGTGTGTATATGCACACACACACACGCATTCATACACCACACACTACTGTGCATAAATAGTAAACCTACACTCCCTCACACTGAAGATCTAACCTAGTTGGGTAATGAAACAGCTGCAAGCAAGCAAGCAACCATGTTCAGAAAATAATTAATAATAATAATAATTTATTATATTTATAAACCGCCCCCTCTCCCCAAAGGGACTCAGGGCGGTGTACAGGAAAATTAAAAACCATCTAAAAACATACAATACACACATAGATAGATAGATAGATAGATAGATAGATAGATAGATAGATAGATAGATAGATAGATAGATAGATAGATAGATAGATAGATAGATAGATAGATAGACAGACAGACAGATAGACAGACAGACAGACAGACAGATAGATATAGATGGTAGGTAGGTAGGTGGATGATAAATAGATAGATAGATAGATAGATAGATAGATAGATAGATAGATAGATAGATAGATAGATAGATAGATAGATAGATAGATAGATAGATAGATAGGACAGGTGATAAGTGATAAGTGGTAGATGGATGGATGGATGGATGAATGGATGGATGGATAGATGGATAGATAATAGATAGATAGATAGATAGATAGATAGATAGATAGATAGATAGATAGACAGACAGACAGACAGACAGACAGACAGACAGACAGACAGACAGACAGACAGACAGGACAGGTGATAGGTGATAAGTGGTAGATGGATGGATGGATGGATGGATAGATAATAGATAGATAGATAGATAGATAGATAGATAGATAGATAGATAGATAGATAGATAGATAGATAGATAGATAGATGATAGACAGATAGATAGACAGACAGACAGATAGATATGGATGGTAGGTAGGTAGGTAGATGATAGATAGATAGATAGATAGATAGATAGATAGATAGATAGATAGATAGATAGATAGATAGATAGATAGATAGATAGATAGATAGATAGATAGATAGATAGATAGATAGATAGATAGATATGGTAGGTAGGTAGGTAGGTAGGTAGGTAGGTAGGTAGGTAGGTAGGTAGATAGGTAGGTAGGTAGGTAGATAGATAGGGTAGGAAGGGGAAGAGGAAGAGTAGGAGTAGGAGAACGGGAAGGGAAGAAGGAAAGGGAAGGAGAGGAGGAAGGGAGGAAGTAGAGAAGGGAGGGAGAAAAGAAAGGAAAAATAAAGTGGTGTTACAAAAAAGAGGGAAGGAGAGGAAGGTGGAAGGGAGAGAAAGAAGGAGAGGGTAGGAAGGGGAAGAGGAAGAGTAGGAGTAGGAGAAAGGGAAGAAGGGAAGGAGAGGAGAGGAGGAAGGGAGGAAGTAGAGAAGGGAGGGAGGGAGAAAAGAAAGGGAAAACAAGGTGGTGTTACAAGAAAGAGGGAAGGAGAGGGAGGTGGAAGGGAGAGGAAGAGAAGGAGAGGGTGGGAGGGAGGGGAGGTCTATTGCAACCTTTTCCATCAAGACTGCAGATTTATGGCACCTAAACCTTGAGTAGCTCAGGGTGTGTTATGTTTTGATTTTTCCTTTCATCCCAGATCCTGAAGGTGGCATCCTGCGTGTCGCCTTCAATAATCTCAATTGCCCAGCAGGACTCACAAAGGATGTTTTATTGGGCCGAGTAAGTCCTACCAATCGCCCGAGCTCTTTATCCTCCCAAGATAAACGCAGGGATTCGCCTGCAAAAAGGCTGATGGGTGGCTGAAGCCCTGCCTGCCTGCCTGCCTGCCTGCCTGCCTGCCTGCCTGCCTGCCTGCCTGCCTGCCTGCCTGCCTGCCTGCCTGCCTGCCTGCCTGCCTGCCTGCCTGCCTGCCTGCCTGCCTGCCTGCCTGCCTGCAATCGCCTTGGATTAGCTGGCTGGTGGGACCCTCCAAGCAGACCTTCCCCCCCATTCCCTTCACAGCCAGACGCTCCGAGCAGGGCCAGCAATTTTATTTATTCATTCATTGTTTATTTCTGTCGCAGAGAAATGGAGAGAGACGCCCGGGTGCAACCGAAGGAAACGCTGGGTTGGGGGTGTAATTGTGGGTTTTCTCCGGAGGCCAAACTAGGCGGCAGAGGCTGGAGCATACCAAGAAGGGGCAGCATTGCAATCAGCCTCTTCTGGCCCTTTATTGCTCTTGTTAAGGATGTCTCTGTTAGGAGACCGAGAGATGGGCAACGGAATTGCAGCGAGAGATGCGTTGCTAGATATTCACACTGATAGTCACAGACACCGATGGTAAAAACAAGCAGGCTTTTACTTGCGGTGGAAAATAAAGTAAACTACTTCTTCACAAACAAGTGATAGTTAGTCTTGAATCAAAATAGAGTCTATAACTCAAACAGTTGGCTTATTCTTCTTGCTCGGCTGATCTAACCCCGGCATTCAGAGTCTCCATTCAAATGATCAGCAAAGTAACAGTGATTCTGGCTCCCTCTTATGGCTGATTGAGGAAGCAGCAGCCAATCCCATTTCACTGTATCAGTTAAAGTTACAGACACCATTTTCAATCATGGCTTATATATATATAGCCAACCCAACACTAGGATTATACTCCTAATGGCTCTTCTCCATTCTACATGGAGGGAATGTCGTAGGAAGTCTACTCAGCGACATATTCGAAGGAGGACTGGCACTGAGTGAGGAGACTCTTCTCGGCTCTTGGTGGAAACGAGGACGCCCTTCATGGCCTTTCAGCGGAGGTTTCCTGGCCCCCCAGAGTCAGCCAAGGGACCTTCCATGACCCCACTAAGTCACGTCACCAGGATATATGGATGGCTTGCCCACTCAGGACTGGTGGGAGCATTCTCGGGGGTTCCTTGATTAGGCTGTGGTTTGCTGTTTGGTTCTCTGTCTGAATCCATAACTCCTCAGATGGGATATGGTGTTCTGCCTTTTAAGAGAGAGAGACAGAGGGAGAGAGATAGGATGGATGGAAGGATGAATGGAAGGTAGGTAGATAGATAGATAGATAGATAGATAGATAGATAGATAGATAGATAGATAGATAGATAGATAGATAGATAGATAGATAGATAGATAGATAATGGAGAGAGGAAAGAGAGGGGGAATGAATGGAGAAAAAGAGATATATAATGATGAATGGATGGTTAGAGATAGATAGATAGATAGATAGATAGATAGATAGATAGATAGATAGATAGATAGATAGATAGATAGATAGATAGATAGATAAATAGATAGATAGATAGATAGATGCGACATGATGGATGGATGGATGGATGGATGGATGGATAAGATAGATAGATGGGTAGATAGATGGAGATAGATAGATAGATAGATAGATAGATAGATAGATAGATAGATAGACAGACAGACAGACAGACAGACAGACAGACAGACAGACAGACAGACAGACAGACAGACAGACAGACAGACAGACAGATAGATATAGATGACTGATACAATAGATGGATGGATGGATGGATGGATGGATGGATGGATGGATGGATGGATGGATGGATGGATGGACAGACCAACAGACAGAAAGACAGACAGACAGACAGACAGGAGAGAAAGATAAAAGACAGAGAGAGAGAGAGAGAATGAATGTAGAAAGAGATATATATAATGATGGATGGATGGATAGAGATAGATAGATAGATACCCAGCTGGTTTTTTGCCTCAGGACTAGAACTCCATGTTTACTGGTGGTTGGCTCAAAGTCACCCAGCCAGCTTCCATGCCTTCTTCCAGTTTGCCCATAGGGCCATTTTTTGGGGCTCCAGAGGCTTCTGGGAAGCTCCTAAATCCTCCAGAGGGACTCCAGGGGGGGCTGTTTTCACCCTCCCCAAGCTCCTCTAAAGCCTCTGGAACCTGGGAGGGGCAAAAAAAGCATACAAGAAATGGGTAGGGTCTCCTGCTTGGGCGTGGGAGTTGGACTAGATGACTTACAAGGTCCCTTCCATTATTCTGTTCTCTTCTTTCTTCCTTTTCCTTCCTTACTTCGTTCCTTCTTTTTCTTCCCTTCTTTCTTTCTGTCTGTCTGTATTTCTTGGACTAATAACCTTCAAGAGCTCTTCCAACTCAGTTATTTGGTTCTCTCTCTCTCTCTCACTTTCTTTCTTTCTTTCTTTCTTTCTTTCTTTCTTTCTTTCTTTCTTTCTTTCTTTCTTTCTTTCTTTCTTTCTTTCTTGAGAAAGAAAGGGGGTTGGGCTAGATGACCTCCAAGGTACCTTCCAACTGTTCTCTTCTTTCTTTCTTTTGTCCTTCCTTCCTTCCTTCCTTCCTTCCTTCCTTCTTTTCTTTTTCTTTCATGATGTTGCATCTCCTGCTTGGGCAGGGGGTTGGGCTAGATGACCTCCAAGGTCCCTTCTGTAAATCTGTTAAATCAAGCGCAGGACTTTTTGTTCTAAGATTTTAAAGGGTTACAATCGTACAATCACAGCTGCAGCTCTTCGAAAGGTGAGCCCTGTTCAGACTGATTATGTTCCCAGTCTCCACGTGGCCCACTTTTATACATCTGTGACAATTTATCAGGCGTTAAATACCAACCATACATCATCTTGTAAAAATTCTCCTTCAAGTTATAAATCAATGTTACTTTCAGCCCAGGCCCCATGTCAGAAAGCTAAGAAATATTAGGATCAGGTATGTAACTTTAATCCTGAGCATTCTCGAAATAAACGTATAATTAAAAGCAGAGATTTTTCTTTGAGGTTTGATGGATCAACTGTTTGCAAGAAAATAACATGGAGGGTTTGTTTCTTTTATATCTCAACATTTTATATGTTTCTCAGCCTTGGCTACTTGATGGTCTGCGGACTTTGATTCCCAGAATTCCTCAGCCTGCGCAGCAGGAATTCTAGGAATTGATGGCCATGGATCTTCAGCTAGCCCACACTATCATATGTGCTAATGGCATCAATATTTTTTTGTATGCAAAGAGATGGAAGGAAGGAATAAATTCTCCCAACAGAAGTTCATGGAGTTGGTAAAATTGACAATTTTGATTAAAGACAAAACACTTTATCCTTTAGAACAGAACAGAACAGAATAGAATAGAATTAACAAGAGAAGATGGAATGGAATGGAATGGAGTGGAGTGGAGTGGAGTGGAGTGGAATGGAATGGAATGGAATGGAATGGAATAGAATAGAATAGAATAGAATAGAATAGAATAGAATAGAATAGAATAGAAGATGGAATGGAATGGACTGGACTGGAATGGAACAGAACAGAACAGAATAGAATGGAATTAACAAGAGAAGATGGAATGGAGTGGAATGGAATGGAGTGGAGTGGAGTGGAGTGGAATGGAATGGAATGGAATGGAATGGAATGGAATGGAATAGAATAGAATAGAAGATGGAATGGAATGGAATGGAATGGAATGGAATGGAATGGAATGGACTGGAATGGAACAGAACAGAACAGAACAGAATAGAATAGAATTAACAAGAGAAGATGGAATGGAATGGAATGGAATGGAATGGAGTGGAGTGGAGTGGAATGGAATGGAATGGAATGGAATGGAATAGAATAGAATAGAATAGAATAGAATAGAATAGAATAGAATAGAATTAACAAGAGAAGATGGAATGGAATGGAATAGAATAGAATAGAATTTAGAACAGGATAGAATTTAGAACAGGATAGAAATTAGAACAGGATAGAAATTAGAATAGAATAGAGTAGGGTAGGGTAGGGTAAGATAAGATAGTATAGGATGAGATAGGATAGAAATTAGAATAGAATAGCAATAGCAATCGCAGTACCCCTTAGACTTATATACCACTTCATAGTGCTTTACAGCCCTCTCTAAGTAGAGTCAGCCTCTTGCCCCCAACAATCTGGGTCCTCATTTGACGCACCTTGGAAGGAAGGAAATTCTGAGTCAACCTTGAGCCTGGGGAGATTCGAACTGCCAAAGTGCTGGCAGCCAGTGATCAGCAGAAGTAGCCTGCTGACAAAATGAGATGGGATGGGATGGGATGGGATGGCACGGGACAGAATAGAATAGAAATATGGGATAGGATAGGATTGGAGAGCATACAATACAGCCCAATGCAATGCAATGCAATGAAAAGTAATACAAAACGAAACAAAAAAAAACCCCAATACAATATAATACAATATAATACAATGCAATGCAATGCAATCTTCCAGAGTTGGAACATCCACAACTTCTGGAGGCAGGCAGTTCCACTGATTAATTGTTCTAACTGTCAGGAAAGTTCCCTGACGATCAAACTCCTGGATGAGTCTGAAAGCACGGAAGAGAAAACCTCTGGTCCCAGTGATCGACCCAGATTAGAAACCCCACGATCCCTTCGGGCCGTAGAAGTCTGTGATTCTATAATGAAGACCACAGAAGGCAAGGCTTGCCGGCTGGAGAATTCTGGGAGTCGAAGTCCCCCATTTCTTAAAGCTGCCAAGGCTGAGACGCACCAGGGTGCGCAATCTCCTTCAGGAAAACTTATACTTTCTCGTCTTTTTCTGCTGCAGAGGCAGCCTCTTCCTTCTGCTCCCCTCCTGACACCGAGGAAGGTGAGACGAGGCAGCCCTCCAGTTCCCTATCAAACCAGGGGAGAGAAAAACTCTCATTAATTAAATAATCCAGAAATGGATGCCTGCTTGGCCAGGAGGACCCTGGTTGCAAAACGGCAATGAGATTGCAAAGGATGCCTTCGCTAAATACCTTTTATTTTATTATCTCGTGTTTAAGAGAAACGGGGGAGGAATGGCAGAGGCCCCTGCTCCATCCCAAGCCCATCCCTGGGTTTTATTTCCTGTAATAAGGCCTATTCCGGTGGCCGTGGGAGGCCGGCATTTCCGTCCTGCCTGCCATTAACCTAATGGGAAAGGCTAATAGATGTTTACGGCCCTTCCTTTCCATCCCAGCCTCTCCGTCTCCTTCCCAAGAGCGGCCTCAACAGGCGTCGTTATTATTCCGATGAACATTCAGGCACTCCAAAGGCCGACGAGCACCCCAGGTGCCCGTGCAGGATTACAGGTTTCCTTTTCTCTCACCTCCTCGGCCGGCCGACTCTTCTACCTGGGAGACGGGTTGTGGGGAAGGGTCTTCAAATTGGTTCAAATTGGCAGGTTGGTCAGGCAGAGAGGGAGGCAGCCCCCTCCCTTCTCTCACCTTCCTCAATGTCAGGAAGGGAGCAGAAGGGGCCCCGGGGGGGGGGGTTCGTCTACAGCGGAAAATGGCAAAAGGAACGGTCAGGTTTTCTGCAGGAAAGAAGAGAAGAGAAGAAGAATAGATGAGACGAGATGAGACTAGAGTAGACTAGAGTAGAACAGAACAGAACAGAATGGAATTAGAATGAGTAGAGCAGAACAGAACAGAACAGAATAGAATAAGAATGAGTAGAGTAGAACAGAACAGAACAGAACAAAACAAAACAAAACAAAACAAAACAAAACAGAACAGAACAGAACAGAACAGAACAGAACAGAACAGAATAGAATAGAATAGAATAGAATTAGAACGAGCAGAGCAGAGCACAGCAGAACAGAACAGAACAAGAATGAATGGAGTAAAATAGAATAAGGAATAGAATAGAATAAGGAGTAGAGTAGAGTAAAGGAACAGAACAGAACAGAATAGAATAGAATAGAATAAGGAGTAGAGTAGAGTAGAGTAGAGTAGAGTAGAGTAGAGTAGAGTAGAGTAGAGTAGAGTAGAACAGAACAGAACAGAATAGAATAAGAATAAGAATGAATGGAGTAGAGTAGAATAGAATAAGGAATAGAATAGAATAAGGAGTAGAGTAGAGTCGAGTAGAGTAGAATAGAATAGAATAGAATAGAATAGAACAGAACAGAACAGAACAGAACAGAACAGAACAAGAATGAATGGAGTAGAGTAGAATAGAATAAGGAATAGAATAGAATAAGGAGTAGAGTAGAGTAGAGTAGAGTAGAGTAGAGTAGAGTAGAGTAGAGTAGAGTAGAACAGAACAGACTTAAGAATGAATGGAGTAGAGTAGAATAGAATAAGGAATAGAATAGAATAAGGAGTAGACTAGAGTAGAGTAGAGTAGAGTAGAGTAGAGTAGAGTAGAACAGAACAGAACAAGAAAGAATGGAGTAGAGTAGAATAGAATAAGGAATAGAATAGAATAAGGAGTAGAGTAGAGTAGAGTAGAGTAGAGTAGAGTAGAGTAGAGTAGAACAGAACAGACTTAAGAATGAATGGAGTAGAGTAGAATAGAATAAGGAATAGAATAGAATAAGTATTAGAGTAGAACAGAACAGAACAGAACAATAATAATAGGGACCTCGGAGTTCTTCTAGTCCAAACCCCTGATCAAACAGGAGACCTTATTCCAATTCAGACAAGTGGTTGTCCAGCCGTGGTGCTATTCAACTGGGTCAGACCTTTGAGTAGTTCGGAGAACTGGCAAATGCCACCTCTGCTTGGAATCCCACCGCTGGTGTCCGGTCTCCAGTGTTGCAGCAACTACAACTTCTGGTGGCAACTTCTTCCACTGGTTAATTGTCCTCCCTGTCAGGAGAGTTCTAATTAATTTTGAGCATGACTGCTGCTGTTGTGTATTTATTGTGCAAATCAATCCTCCTGGGCCGTATCCTCTTCCTGTCCTTTTGGCAACTATATTTCGCCTGCGCTCTTGAACCACAACCCCTCTTCCCTTTCCTGCTTAATTTCTTAAGTGACACACATACACACACACACACACACACACACACACACACACACTCAATTAACTTGTCCATTTTCCCTGGCGTTCCCATTCTTCCAATTAATAAAGTGGGCAAAAGCTTTGAGCCTCAGGTCTTTCGGCTTCTTCCACAAAGATTCCTTTTTGCACAGCTAATCACAGATCGTCCACTCGCTTTTTGCACACATTTGCACACACCTCAAATTGCCTCCATTTCCCCCTCTCAAATAAATAATCGATGAAGGCTCACGCATTCATCTCCTCGCCCTGCTTTTCCACCGTTTCGTCCCCCTTGCTTTAAATCCAATAAATCCTGAATCCTTGCCTTCCTTCATTCTTTTTCATCAGGCCTTTGGTTCATCCAATGAAGGCATTAGTGGTGGGATTCAGCCGGTTCGCACCTTATTCGGGAGAACCTCTTGTCAACTTTCTAAGCGCTTCGGAGAACCAGTTGTTGGAAGAAATCTTATTTTTCTCCCCACTTTCCAGGGCTAATCCTGTAAGGAAGGCAGGAAGGAAACACTCTGGTGTTGTTCCTAGCCTCGTCTTCATTGCCTTGCTTACAGAAACTGCCTCTCCGGTTAACCCTTATTCCATTGGAACAGCTAAGGCAAAGCGCCCATCGACCTGAGTGACATTGTTTGCCACATCCACTCAGTGACATGACCACCGAACCACACCCAGCCAGCTGGTCATTAGGGCAGAGAACCGGTTGTTGAATAATTTGAATAATTGGAGAGAGGAGAAGGAGAGAGGAAGGGAAAGTAGAGAAGGGAAGAATGACAGAGAGGGGGAAAGGAGGTAGGCAGGAGGAGGAGAGAGAGGTTAAATGATGGATAAGGTACAAATAGGGTTATACGGAGAGCAGAACAGCCAATAATTGGTTTTGGGAGTTGATGGTAAGAAGAATTGATGTAAACATTTAACAATACAATACAATGTTGGCTATGTCATAGTATACATGTGGTTATATGTTATGAAAATGAAAAGATAAAAAACTTCATAGCAAAAATAATAATAATTTGAATCCCACCACTGTTCCAATTGCAAGGCTCACAGGTCCTAAGACACATCTGGAAACGGACACAAGACTTCATCCACTCCACAAGACCATCGGAAGGATGCAAGATAAATTATGAACAGGAGAGACTGTGCTGAAGTGGACAAATTAACTAAAGAAATCCAGGGAAAAGAAGAATCAGAATTCTTGAGTGATGTTGAGCTGGCTACGCCCTCCCAGTCACATGACCATGGAGCCCCGCCTACCCAGCCAGTCATTAGGGCAGAGAACCGGTTGTTGAATTATTTGAATCCCACCACTGAATGAAGATCCTGGGTTAATGTTGGGATCCTGGGTCTCTGCGGCATCATTTAACCTGCCTAACATCTGTTGCAAATCATTCCGTTTCCCAAACCTCATCAAATGTATGCAGGGTCTGGGCTTGGCTGTTTTCCTGCAGACATTTCATGACCCAACTAGGTAACATGATCAGTGCCAGAAGGAAGGGGAGTTTCTGGAGAGGAGGAGGAGGAGAAGCCTCCTGTTGCAATTCTTTGTTGGTATTTCTATGCAACAACTACAGTAGTAGTTAGCCAGCAGATGGCAGTGTTTACAAGTTTAGCTCTCCTGTTATATGCTCTTTTGTTCTTCCTGTTTCCTGTTACAGTTGAGCAGTAAAGCACATGGTGACTGTACTCTTTGGTTGCTCTGTGTGGTGCTTTATATAACAGACTTTCTAACACCTCTGGATGGGTCTTCAAGAGGTTCTATCCAATTATGAAGATGTTTTCCTTGAGAATTCTATCTTTTAAATTGTTACGTTTGAGGTGTAGTAACAATCTCCTTGGCAAGACCAACTGGAATGGGCTGGCCCATGCCATCAAAGTCATGATGGGCAAGAAAAACCAAATGCACAGGTGGTACCAAATTCAGGTGGTATCTGAAAAATGATACAGGAACATATAGATTTAAACCTGGAAATACTCCTGTTGGGTATCATACCAGACAAATATAGTAAAAGAAACGAATATCTAATAGTGCATGTGTTAAAAGTGGCCAGAATCATGTTCACACAACATTGGAAGGGTGAGGAGATCCCCACAGAAGAAAAAAATAATAACAAAAATTTTAGAACATGCAGAAATGAATAAACTGACATTTGAAATTAAAGAAAAGGAGGACTCTGAATACTTTGAGGTAGAGGAATCTGTTCTATCAATGGTTAAATAAGAGAGTTTGAATCTCAAAGATTACAAGAGAAAGATTAATCTCACTATTAGGGTTGTTTAGGGTAACTTATTAATTTTGATTAGTGTTACTAATTAATATGTATTAATGTTATGAGAGGAGAGCACTGGTATTATGAAACTACCATTAGAGAACACTATCATCATGATTATGACGAATATTACTCCAAAGAACTGTAACCAGGCAACACGGCATATATATGGATTTTGAACATGTTGCTCTTTTTTAATCTATATTGATCTATTAATAAAATTAAATTAAAAAAGAATAGGTGGTATCTTGCTCAATAGTAGCAACTGTGAAAGAGATCTTGGAGTCCTAGTGGACAACCATTTAGATAGGAGTCAGCCATGGGCAGCAGCTGCCAAAAAAGCCAACACAGTTCTAGGCTGCATCAACAGAGTAAGAGAATCAAGATCACATGAAGTGCTACTACCGCTTTGTAAGGCCTTGGGAAGGCCACACTTGGAATATTTGCATCCAGTTTTAGTCGCCACGATGTAGAAAAGATGTGGAGACTCTGGAAAGAGTGCAGAGAAGAGCAAGAAAGAGGATGAGGGGACTGGAGGCTAAAACATACGAAGAACGGTTGCAGGAACTGGGTATGTCTAATCTGATGAAAAGAAGGAACAGGGGAGACATGATAGCAGACTTCCAATCTCTCAGGGGTTGCCCCAAAGAAGAGGGAGTCAAGCTATTCTCCAAAGCACCTGAGGGCAGAACAAGAAGCAATGGGTGCAAACTAATCAAGGAGAGAAGCGACTTAGAAAGAAGGAGACATTTCCCGACAATGAGAAGATTTAACTAGTGGAACAGCTTGCCAACAGAACTTGTAGATGCTCCATCACTGGAGATTTTTAAGAAGAGTTTGGACAGCCATTTGTCTGGAAGGGTAGAGGGTCTCCTGCTTGAGCAGAGGGTTGGACTAGATGACCTCCAAGGTCCCTTCCAACTCTGTGATTCTGTTATGTCTCTTGCAGCAGTCATGCCCACCGCGTACCGTTGCAAAAAAGCATGCTCAATGACCACTGTGTTTAAATCCTCGAGGGGCAGATGAATCCTTTTAATGGATTTGCAAAGTGGTTACTACGAAGACCTCCAGTCCTGGATGGCTTCTCTGCATTCCAGAGCCGGACCCTGAAGGGAATTGCATCCTCTGGCAATGATGGACTTGAAAGCATCTTCTCTTCATGCATTAAAAAAAAAATTGCATTATAGCAATATCTCACGAGGACTCGGAAGTTTCCTTCTGCGTATCGTTTTTTCTTCTGCTTATCTTGTTTTCCTTCCTTCCTTCCTTCCTTCCTTCCTTCCTTTCTTTCTTTCTTTCTTTCTTTCTTTCTTTCTTTCTTTCTCCAGCTTTTTCTATAACTGTCTGATTTGGCTCTGCAACCCAAGAAGACAGACACAGATTTCAACAGATGATTAGATCTGCCTTCCGTTGAGAACCTGGGCACTCAACGAGTCAAAAAGAGGGCCGTGAAAATGTCTACAGACCCCTCGCATCCTGGACATCAATTGTTTCAACTCCCACCCTCCAAACGACACTATAGGGCACTGCACACCGAGACAACTAGACCCATGGACAGTTGTTTCCCGAATGCCATCCCTCTGCTAAACAACTCATTCCCACAACACTGTCAAATTATCTACTGTGACTGTATGACTATCCTTCTTTGCATCCTTCCTAGTACCTATCTCCTCCCACTTATGAGTATAACCATCTCGCTTGTATCTTTACAATTATATTGCTTTATTTGTTTCCTAGTATGATTTGATTGCTTACTAGTAACCTATGACAATCATTAAGTGTTGTATCTTATGATTCTTGATGAATGTATTCTATTTTATTTTTCTTTATATACCCTGAGATCATCTGCACCAAAGACAAATTCCTTGTGTGTCCAATCACACTTGGCCAATGAAGAATTCTATTCTATTCTGTTTTGTTCTATTCTATTCTAATTTCATTCCATTCCATATTTCTATTCTATTCTATTCCATATATCTATTCTATTCTTTCCTATTCTATTCTATTATCCCCTATTCTATTCTATTCCATATTTCTCTTCTCTTCTATTCTCTTCTATTCTATTCTATTCTTTCTTTCATTATATTCTATTCTGTTCTGTTCTATTCTATTCAAATTTCATTCTATTCCATATTTCTCGTCTCTTCTCTTCTATTCTTTCTTTCATTCTATTCTATTCTATTCTAATTTCATTCCATTCCATATTTCTATTCTATTCCATTCCATTCCATTTCTCTCTCCTTTTCTTTGTGATTTCTCCCTGGTGTCTTCTCAGGCAAACCTTACCCCTCTATTAGAGGCAGGGGGAGCCTTTCCACCCGGGGTGGCAGGGGGGTGAGGGGGGCAGAGAAACGACTGAGCCCAGATTTATTAAAGGGGGGTGGGCTCCTCTTTGAATCATGAAAGAAAGGCAGGAGGGGGCAGCGTCCACTGCAAGGATCTTGTTTTTCAAGAGCTCCATTAGGTCAGATTCAATTAGAATACGAGGGGATGTCTATAAGATTGATTGATTGGTCGATTGATTGATTGATTGATTGATTGATTGGCTCAGATATTTATTGACAGGGATTGAAAGCATGCCTTACTCCCTACAGTTCAGGGGTCTGGACATTAATCGATTTTTTAATGTAATTGTATATGATGTCTTGTGGTTTTACTATGCCTGTTCACCGCCCTGAGTCCCGTAAGGGAGAAGGGCGGTATACAAATTTAATAAATTCAAATTCAATTCAATTATCCAAAGCCAGAACAATTAGGGGCAAGAACAAAAGGCGTTCTGGTCACCACAACACAAAATAAGTTATTGGAATAACCAGCCGTTAAGAAATACAACTTGCATTTGGTACACTAGCCGTGAAGTCCTCAGAAAACACAAGTAGTTCTCAACTTACAACCACAACTGAGCCCATTAAACATGTTGAGCAGAGTTTTGCCCTGCTTTATGGCTTTTCTTGCCACCGTTGTTAAGTGAATCAGTGCAGCTGTTAAATTAGTCACACGGTTGTGAAGTGAATCTGGCTTCCCCATAGACTTGGCGTGACACCCCCACACCCCCAAGACACTGCCACCGTCGTAAGTGCGAGTCAGTTGCCAAGCACCTGAATTTGGATCGTACGAGTATGGGACGGTCGCAAGTGTGAAAACAATTGTAAGTCGCTTTTTGTCAGTCTGTTGTAACTTTAATCGGTCATTAAATGAACTGTTATAAGTCAAGGACTGAATGTGAGTGTTTAAGAGGTAGGTCATGTTTCTGAGTGGTTTACTTCCAGGCCTTGTGGGTGCTCCATCACTGCAGGTTTTCAAGAAGAGGTGGTCTAATGGTCTCCTGCTTGAGCAGAGGGCTGGACTAGAAGACCTCCAAGGTCTCTTCAACTCTTGTTATTCTGTCATTCTGAATAGGGTCTCCTGCTTGAGCAGGGGGATGGACTAGAAGACCTCCAAGGTCCCTTCCAACTCTTGTTATTCTTTCATTCTGAATAGGGTCTCCTGCTTGAGCAGGGGGTTGGACTAGAAGACCTCCAAGGTCCCTTCCAACTCTGTTATTCTGTCATTCTGAATAGGGTCTCCTGCTTGATCAGGGGGATGGACTAGAAGATCTCCAAGGTCCCTTCCAACCCTGTTATTCTGTCATTCTGAATAGGGTCTCTTGCTTGATCAGGGGGATGGACTAGAAGACCTCCAAGGTCCCTTCCAACCCTGTTATTCTGTCATTCTGAATAGGGTCTCCTGCTTGAGCAGAGGGTTGGACTAGAAGACTTCCAAGGTCCCTTCCAACCCTGTTATTCTGTCATTCTGAATAGGGTCTCCTGCTTGAGCAGGGGGTTGGACTAGAAGACCTCCAAGGTCCCTTCAACTCTTGTTATTCTGTAATTCTGAATAGGGTCTCCTGCTTGAGCAGGGGGATGGACTAGAAGACCTCCAAGGTCCCTTCCAACTCTTGTTATTCTTTCATTCTGAATAGGGTCTCCTGCTTGAGCAGGGGGATGGACTAGAAGACCTCCAAGGTCCCTTCCAACTCTTGTTATTCTTTCATTCTGAATAGGGTCTCCTGCTTGAGCAGGGGGATGGACTAGAAGACCTCCAAGGTCCCTTCCAACTCTGTTATTCTGTCAATTAATTAGCAGAACGGTTTGCCTCCAGATGCTGGGGATGTTCCATCAGTGTAGATTTTGAAGAAGAGACTGGACAGCCGTTTGTGTGGGATAGTATAAGGTCTCCTGCTTGAGCAGAGGGTCGGACTAGAAGACCTCCAAGGTCCCTTCCAACTCTTTCTCCGGTTATTCTGTTCTTTCCCTTCTTAATGAATTCATCAGAGATTAGGGGAAGCCCTCCATTGGCGTCCAACGTCTGAAGCTTTCAGAAGGATAGACTTCCTCCCTCCCTGGGGGCCAAGGAGCCTCTTAAGCACAGGAACAAGCTGGGATTGCGAACGGACAATCAT
The DNA here is from genome assembly GCA_039707465.1 of Rhabdophis nuchalis. Lineage (NCBI taxonomy): Eukaryota > Metazoa > Chordata > Lepidosauria > Squamata > Natricidae > Rhabdophis > Rhabdophis nuchalis. The sequence goes on from CM077644.1 coordinate 250,057,857, forward strand.
CTGCTCACGTCAGCAATTCGGGTGACTTCACAGTCTCTGAAGCATTCAGACTCTGGATCCAAATGGGCAATTCAGCTCTTGTCTTTGTTGCAGGGACTTCATCCAAAATGCATAAGGTTCCCCATCAGAGAGTCCATTAAAACAGCTGGAAACATGGGCAAGAGGGGAGGGAGAGAGGGAGGGAGGGAGGGAGGGATGGAAGGAGGGAAAGAGGGAGGGAGGGAGGGGAGACGGGGAAGAGAAATTGTGAGGAAGGGAGCAAGAAAAGGAAAAGAAAGGAGGGAGGGAGGGAGGGAGGGAGGGAGGGAGGAAGGAAGGAAGGAAGGAAGGAAGGAAGGAAGGAAGGAAGGAAGGAAGGAAGGAGAGACAGGGAAGAGAAATTGTGAGGAAGGGAGGGAGGGAGGAAAGGAAAGCCAAGGAGGGAGGGAGGGAGGAAGAGAAAGAAAGGGAAGGAAAGAGAAAGAGAAAGAAAGAAGAAAGAAAGAAAGAAAGAAAGAAAGAAAGAAAGAAAGAAAGAAAAAGAAAGAGAGAAAAAGAAAGAGAAAGAAAGAAAGAAAGAAAGAAAGAAAGAAAGAAAGAAAGAAAGAAAGAAAGAAAGAAAGAAAGAAAGAAAGAAAGAAAGAAACTAAAAGAAAGAAATTAAGAAAGAAAGAGAAGGACTGCAGGCAGGCAGAGAGGAAGAAAAAGAGAACGATAGAGAACGGAAGGAATGAAGAAAGGAAGAAAGAGAAGGACTCAGGCTGGGCAGGGAGAAAAGAAGGAAGGAAGAAAAAGGAAGGAAGGAAGGAAGGAAAAGGAAGGAAGAAAAAGGAAGGAAGGAAGGAAGGAAGGAAGGAAGGAAGGAAGGAAGGAAGGAAGGAAGGAAGGAAGGAGGGAGGGAGGGAAGGAAGGAAGGAGAGAAAGACAGAAGGCAGCAGGCGGGCAGGAAGGAAAGGGAAGAAAAGAGAGAGAAAAGAGAAGGGGGTCTCATTCAAATGAAAAAGACAGTTTTCTTTGGATTTCGATTTGAATTAATTCACCGGGCTCACGTTTTAATCAGAGTCCCAAACATCAGCTTTAATTACTGCCATTTCATTAGTTCAGCCTAAAATGAACTGGTTGAACTAATTGGCACTGAAGTCTGACTTTAATGAAATTGTGAACAAAGCAAATTAATCAAAGCTGAGCTTCTCCCCCAAATGGCTGAGAGGCAGGAATTCACATTTCACACCCAGCTTACACACACACACACACACACACACACACACACACACACACACCGTAACACAAGTCAGGCTACGCAGCTGGGACTTTACGGCAGGCTGCCGAAGGAAGTCGCTTTCCCCAGTCTTCCCCACCTGACACCGTCCGGGGATGATGGAAATGGGGCAAGGTGCAGGATGTCAGGTTTCCTTAAAATGCCCTAATTGATTCACGAGTCTCGAGCCAAGTTTCAATACAAAACTAGTCATTGATTAGGGGCACCATTCGGCAAGGCCCTTTCTCAGTTAGATCTAAGCTTTGCTTGAGTTATAGCTGAACGTTACCCCTGTTCCTTCCCTCCCCTCAGTCTGTGTCATCAATCACATTCCCCAATGAGGTGCACCCCTCCCAAGCCTGCTGCAGTCATCTGAGATCTGCCTCTAGCTGAAAGTATTTGTAGAATGCGCTCCCCCCCCCACTTCCCTCACTATGACAACTTTAGGAGTTGACACAAGGGTTCCCAACCCCGGGCCGTCAATCCCTATCGGGCCATGGCTCATTCGGAACCGGGCCGTGCAACTGGTGGGTGTTCACACTCGCTAAGCTCTGCTTGTGGAAGCGGCATGCACACCTGCACCTACTGCTTATGGAAATTGTTTTCGGCCGCGGGCCCCTCCAGCAGCCAAATCAGAGGAGTAGGAGGTGTGGGAGTCAGGGTGGACAGGAAAAGGGGAACGGAGGTGGCAGAGAGAGGGAGGAAGAGGGAGGAAGGGAGCCTACGCTGTCTGTCAGCCCTCAAATGGAGAGTCAACAGCCCCCAGGTCTGGAAGTGGCAGATGAAGAAGAGGAGGAACAGCTGGGTCCAGTGCCTGCAGCACAGATGCACAGAAGGCAGAGGAGAGGAGAGCAGTGGAAATCTATGGGCCGGTCCTTGGGACAGAAGAGCCACCGCTGCTAGTGAAGCCCCACCCGAGCTCTGGGGATCAAAGGCAGGGGGCGGAGATGAATATATGTGGCAGAGGAGAGGAGAGCAGTGGAAATCTATGGGCCGGTCCTTGGGACAGAAGAGCCACCACTGCTAGCGAAGCCCCACCTGATCTCTGGGATCAAAGGCAAGGGGGCAGAGATGAATAGATGTGGCAGAGGAGAGGAGAGCAGTGGAAATCTATGGGCCGGTCCTTGGGACAGAAGAGCCACCACTGCTAGTGAAGCCCCACCCGAGCTCTGGGGATCAAAGGCAAGGGGGCAGAGATGAATAGATGTGGCAGAGGAGAGGAGAGCAGTGGAAATCTATGGGCCGGACCTTGGGACGGAAGAGCCACTGCTGCTAATAAAACCCCACTCTAGCTCTGGGGATCAAAGGCAGGGGGTGGACATGAAACGATGAAAATGGCTCTTCTGGGTTCCTGAGGCTCTCCAGAGGCTGGAAACAGACCCTGGACTTCTGGGAGGCCCATTTTTCATCCACCCAGAGCCGCTGTGCAGGCCCTGCACTTACCCAGCATCCAAAACGGGCCTCATGGGGACTCTTGGGAGAGGAGGGGCAGTGTGGGGCGGAGCCGGCTGGTCATTGGAACTACCGGTTCAGCGAACCAGATTAAAATTAACATCCGGTTTGCCTGAAGCAGTCCAAATCGGCTGAATCCCAAACCATGGACAGGACCTGACCTTTAGGACGTCAAAGGATTAACCCACCACCATTCAAATAGCAAGAGAGACAAAAGCCCCATCCTTGCACAACCCCCAGCAGTATCGCAGAAACCTCTAAAGATTCATCCGCTCGTTTATTTATTTATTTTATTTTATTTATTTGATTTGATTTTTATACCGCAACCTATCTCCCCGAAGGGACTCAGGGCGGTGCACAGGAAGTTAAAAATAGAAGTACAAACATATAAATAAATACGAACATATAATAGGTAAGACTACAACAATAAAATCTAATTAAATTTAGAGTGGCCTGTGCTAAAAATACCCTAGAAAATTACCAGAGGCCAAAATACACCAAGTAAATGAGATGAAGAGTGTGGAGTATTTATTTATTTATTATATTTATACCCCGCCCTTCTCCAAACGGACCCAGTAGAGGAGAGAGGTAAGGGAAGAAGAGAGAGAAAGGAGAGAGGGCAAAGAGGGGGAAGAGGAAGAGAGAAAGGAGGAGTGGAAAGGGAAGAGAAGAGAAGCAGAGAGGAAGGGGAAGTAGAGAAGGGGAGGGCGTCAGAGGGAAGAAAGGAGGTAGGGAGGAGGAGGAGAGAGGGGAAAGAAAATCATGGATAAGGCACAAATATGGTGTATGGAGAGCAGAAGAGCCCTCTGGGAGTTTTCTGGGAGTTGATGGTAAAATGAAATGATGGTAAAATGAAATGATGTAAACATTTAATAATACAAAATGATGTTGGCTATGTAACAGTATATATGTTGTTATTTACTTTGAAAATCGAAAATAAAATAAAAATATCTTTAAAAGAAAAAAGAAAATTACCAGTGAATTAAAATCAATTTAAAACAATTTAAAACAGTCTATAGGGGTGGTCTCGGGGGCTAGGCTTTAAGCAATTGGTCAGCTGTCCCAGAACTACACGCTGTGGTTGGTTCTGCTCGTCCCTTAACGGAACCCTCCTTTCCAATCCCTTTATCTCCAGTGCCTGTCTCCCAGCTTGGACTGGACAAAGATGCATTTTTCTTCCTACAAATGTCTCTTGGCTTCTCTGCTAATGACCCCTTTGGAGAGGACTTGTTCTTCCTTCTAGAGAGTCTTGTGGACCATTATGGATGGTCGTTGTTCAATCTGCCATCTGTAGTGGACGCCCAGTTAGGAAGGACTCACTTCACTCGCCCCCTGGTAGGGAGGAAGCATGTAAAAAGGGCAAGGCTTCATCCATAGAGATAGCACCACACAGAGCAAAAAGAAAGTACAGTCACCATGTGCTTTACTGCTCAGCTATTTAACTGTAACAGGAAACTCTACTTAGAACAAAAGAGCATAGAGCATATACCATAGAGCCCAACTCGTAAACACTGCCCTCTACTGGTTGAATACTACTGTAGTTGGCACATAGAAATACGTTCCAAAAATGAATTTCAACAGGAGGCTGCTTCTTCTCCTTCTTCCATCCATCTCCTCCTCTTCCTCTCCACAAACTGCCCTTCCTTCTGGCACCGAGGATTCACTGGTTGTAGCTGCCATCTTGATTATTTGGATCCCCTTCTGGTAGACACCTCTGCCTGGAGGCCAAGAAGATCCCATTCATATTATGTACAATACAACACAATACAATAGCAGAGTTGGAAGGGACCTTGTAGGTCTTCTAGTCCAACCCCCTGCGTGGGCAGGAACCTTATACCATTTCAGACAAATGGCTGTCTAACATCTTTTTAAAGGCTTCCAGGGTTGGGTCCATTATGTACATTATGAAAATAGGCCCATTCTCTCTTTTTTTAAAAATTCTCCCATTCATTTCTCAACCATCCTAACAGCCCTATTCTCCCTTTAGCGCCTTTCACTATCACTCCATTTGTTATCCTGTGCTTGGAATGGTGCGCGTTTAATTAATTTGTTATTTATTTGGCTTGGTTTTATTGTTTTATACCCTGCTTTGATTATTGCCTCCCACCACGAGAGAGCGTTGGGCTAGCGAGGAAACCGTAAACATTTTAAATAGGGAAATAAATGTCTTAGCAGGGGATTTTCCTAGAAAAGAGGCTAAGTAGGATGTCTTAAAGCAGAGACGATAAAAGTGGGGTGGAAATACCCTTGCGAACGATTCCAATTAGGGCTGGGGGGGAAATGATGGAAACAGAGGAATCCTCGCACCAAAAAATATTGTAAATTCTTAAAAGGGGATCCAGTTGCAGAGAAGCTGGTGCAAACAAAGCCAGAACTCGAGACAAGCAGATGGTCCAAAGACATTTTAAGAACAACACAAAGATATTTTTTTTAGTTCAAAGAAAAAGAAAATAATTGGTGCACTGGCTAGAAAATGCTAGCTGGTTTTCAGAAAATGACAGAACTCTTCAACTCCTCCTCGGATTCCATGTTTTACAACCCAAAGTCACAGCCTCGCGAGGAAGCTTGAGAAGGCGAAGATTCCAGGTGCAGGATTGAAACCCCAGATTAAGGGCAACCTGGTTAGAAAAAACTTGGCCGAGGCAGGAAAGGTAAGCCAGCGGATTGAAGGCTGGTGAGTTTGACATCAAGAGTGGGAAAGGTGGGTTTTTTTTAAAAAACATAAATAATAAGGGAGTCAAACTATTCTCCAAGGCACCTGGGGGCAGGACAAGAAGCAATGGGTGGAAACTAATCAAGGAGAGAAGCAACTTAGAACTAAGGAGAAATTTCCTGACAGTTAGAACAATTAACCTCTGGAACAGAAGTTGCCTCCAGAAGTTGTGAATGCCCCAACCTTGGAATTCTTTAAAAAGATGTGAGATAGCCATTTGTCTAAAAGGTTCCTGCCCATGCAGGGGGTTGGACTAGAAGACCTCCAATGTCCCTTCCAACTCTGCTATTGCATTGCATTGCATTGCATTGCATTGCATTGCATTGCATTGCATTGCATTGCATTGCATTGCATTGCATTGCATTGCATTGCATTGCATTGCATTGCATTGCATTGCATTGCATTGCATTGTATTGTATTGTATTGTATTGTAATGTAATTATTGAAAAGTTGCTTTTGATATTCATCTTGAAAACAATATGGTAATTACAGAAGTCAACCTGGATTTGGAAACTAGCCAAGGAGAGAAGCAACCTTGGAATAAGGAGGAATTTCCTGACAATGAAGACAATTAACCAGTGGAACAGCTTACCTCCAGAAGTTGTGGGGGCTTCATCGCTGGAGGTTTTTAAGAAGAGAACGGACAACCAATTATATGGGTTTTTTCTGCTTGAGCAGGGGGTTGGATTAGAAGACCTCCAAGGTCCCTTCCAACTCCGTTATTCTGTTAATTAATCACTGAAATCCCTTTTTCTACAGAGGTTGTGGGTGCTTCATCACTGGAGGCTTTTAAGAAGAGACTGGACTACCATTTGTGTCTGAAATGGTGTAGAGCGAATGGGGCTGGACTAGAAGACCTCCAACACCCCTTCCAACTCTGTTATTCTGTTAATTAACCAGTGGAACAGTTTGCCTCCAGAAGTTGTGGGTGGTCCATCACAGGAGGCTTTTAAGAAGAGAATGGACAGCCTTTTGTGTCTGAAATGGTGTAGGGCCTGTTGCTTTAGCAGGGGGTTGGACTAGAAGACCTCCAAAACCCCTTCCAACTCTGTTATTCTGTTAATTAATCAGTGAAATGCCTTGTCTCCAGAAGTTGTGAATGCTCCATCATAGGAAGCTTTTAAGAAGAGAATGGACTGTTGTTTGTGTCTGAAATGCTATAGGGTCTCCTGCTTGATAATAATAATAATAATAATAATAATAATAATAATAATAATAATAATAATAATAAAATAATAATAATAATAATAATAATAATAATAATATAATATTTATAAAACCGCACCCTCTCCCCATGGGGACTCGGGGCGGTGCACAAGCAGAATAAAAAACAATACATACATACAAAACAATTCTAAAACAAATTAAACAAACCTGCGCTAAAATTTCCCCATTTAAAACTAAACAATACTGATTCCAATAAAAACCCAAAGACAGAGAGATTTATCCTTGGCGGCCAGACAGAAAAAGTGAGTTTTTAATTTAAGACGGAAGGAGCGGAGGTCCGTGGTCGTCCTGATATCGGGGGGAAGGTCGTTCCAGAGGGCCGGGCCCGCCACAGAGATAGCCCTTCCCCTGGGTGTCGCCCGCTGACAATGTCTAGTGGACGGCACCCGGAGAAGTCCCTCTCTGTGGGAGCGAATCGGCCGTGAGGAAGTATGAGGCAGGATCCGATCCCGCAGATAGCTAGGTCCCGAGCCATGGAGCGCTTTAAAGATGATAATTAACACCTTGAAGCGCACCCGGAAGATGACAGGTAGCCAGTGCAGCTTGCGCAAGAGCGGTGTTACATGGGTAAACCTAGCGGTTCCCATAATTGCTCGCGCGGCTGCGTTCTGGACTAGCTGAAGTCTCCGGGTGCACCTCAAGGGGAGGAGCCATGTAGAGAGAGTTACAATAGTCCAGCGGGATGTCACGAGCGCATGAGTGACTGTGCGCAGGGCGTCCCGATCCAATAGGGGGCGCAATTGGCGAACCAGGCGAACTGGTAAAACGCCCTCCTGGCCACGGCTGTCACTTGATCTTCCATGGACAGCCGGGTATCAGAGGACACCCCATTGCGGCGCCCCATCCACAGGGGCAAGATGTTCGCCCCCTATGGCCAGCGATGGAGTGAGCTGGTTGAATCGGGCAGCCGGAAACCACAGCCACTCGGTCTTGGTCGGGTTGAGCCTAAGTCCGTTACTTCCCCATCCAGATCCGCACGGCTTCCAGGCACTGGCACATCACCGCTACGGCATCGTTGGGGTGGTTTGGGGTAGATATATACAACTGAGTGTCATCAGCGTAAGATGGTATTCTACCCCAAAACCACGGGATGATCTCACCCAGCGGCTTCATGTATGTGTTAAACAGGAGAGGCGAGAGGACCGACCCCTGAGGCACCCCACAAGTGAGTGGTCTCGAGGTCGACCTCTGCCCCCTGTCAACACAAATTGCGATCGGCCAGAGAGGTAGGAGGAGAACCACCGTAAAACGGCGCCTCCCACTCCCAACCCCCTCAGCCGATGCAATAGGATACCATGGTCGATGGTATCGAAAGCCGCCGAGAGGTCTAATAGGACCAGGATGGAGGAACAACCCCCATCTCTGGCCCTCCAGAGATCATCCACCAACGCGACCAATGCCGTCTCGGTGCTGTGCCCGGGCCGAAAGCCGGACTGGTGCGGATCTAGATAGTCAACTTCCTCCAGGTGACGGGGAAACTGTTGCGCCACCACACTCTCAACAACCTTCGCCAGAAAGGGAAGGTTGGAGACTGGACGGTAGTTGTTTAAAAGAGCTGGATCCAAAGAGGGCTTCTTAAGGAGGGGCCTCACCATCGCTTCTTTTTAGGGAAGCAGGTAAGGCACCCTCACTTAAGGATGCGTTGACAACCTCTTGGAGCCAGCCTGTGTCACCTCCCAGGATGCCAGTACAAGCCAGGAGGGGCACGGGTCCAATAAACATGTGGTGGCTCGCAGTCGCCCACGTAACCTGTCCATATCATCGGAAGTAACGGAGTCAAACTCCTCCCAAACAAGATCTGTCTCGTGGCATCCCACTGGGCCATCAATGGAGGGTAGCCCGTTCTGTATCTGAGCGGTTTTCTCCTGCAGAAAAGTCACAAATTCCTCTGCTCTACCCTGTAGCGGGGCTTCCCGCACCCTCTGTTGAAGGAGGGTACGGGTCACCCTAAACAGGGCGGCAGGGCGGTTTTCTGCGGATGCTATGAGAGTAGCGCAATGATGGCGTTTGGCCACTCTCAGCGCCACAATGTAAGTCCGTAAATGGGCTCTTACCTGTGTCCGGTCAGATTCAGATCGGGTAGACCTCCATCTTCCCTCTAGGCATCTCTTGCGGCGTTTCATCACCCGCAGCTCCTCGGTAAACCAAGGGGCCAGGGTGGTTCGCCGCCACAAGAGAGGCCGAAAGGGCGCGACCCAATCCAAGGCTCCCACAGCCGCACTATTCCATGCGGCCGTGAGGTCCTCCATCGGGGCACGGGTCAGAGATACAGGAAATGGCCCAAGTGCCGTCTGGAACCCATCCGGGTCCATCAGGCGCCTGGGGCGGTACCAGATTGGAGACTCCTGGTTCCGTCTCCCCATGGAGGGGAGCAGAGGTCGGAAAGTCAAGCCGGAGAAGTGAGTGGTCTGACCATGACAAGGGCGTGATGACTATATCCCCTATACCCAGATCACTCTTCCATTGGCCAGAGACAAAGATGAGATCCGGCGTATGTCCACCCTCGTGAGTGGGGCCTCGAATTACTTGGGTCAGGTCCATGGCCGTCATGGAAGCCATGAACTCCCGAGCTGCCTCGGATGATTCGCCCAACGATGGCAGGTTAAAGTCCCCCATGACTAAAAGTCTGGGGTCTCCACTGCACCGTAGCGATCACCTCCAGGAGCTCGGGCAGGGCTGCTGCTACATAGCGGGGAGCCAGGTATAACCAGCAAGCCCAACTGCCTCCCTAGGCCCCACTTCACGCAGAGGGACTCACAGCCGGTAGTCTGTGGCACAGTGGTCTCTCTCGGCTCAAGACCTTCCTTAACAATGACCGCTACCCCACCACCCCTACCAAGGGCCCGGGGCTGATGAAAGGCGCGGTAACCTGGTGGGCACATTTCAACGAGGGGAAATCCTCCCTCGTGGCCCAACCAGGTTTCCGCAATTCCAGCCAGGTCCGGCTCCCCCTCTGACACAAGGTCACTAATGAGGGGGGCTTTGTTGACAACGGACCTGGCATTGCAAAACATCAGCCGCAGGCCCTGGCTCTGTACTCTCTGACCACCTAGCCTGCGGGGGCAGTGGCACCCGACTGTTTGTAACCAACGGCTACGTGCCTCCAACCGGGAGGATGAAACTTGTCTCCCCTCGGCCCTGCCTCTCCCCACGACCCTTGTGTGTCCCCCCTCCTATCGGCACCTTCCGCTTCCCTCCGTCGGCTGCTGGCCTGGCCTTTCCTATTGATCACACTTCCATCTCCATCTGTCTATCCCCACCCCCCTCCCTAGTACCCCCTAAAAAAGATAATTTAACTAATTTAAACAATCTACGGACTAAAAAACCCCTAAGGCCGCGCTTCGCCCATCTCTCCGGATTAACAACTCCATCATCAAGATGGGCCCTAGTTAGATCAAAGGGCCAGACCTGCAAGAGCGGGGACTCCCGCAGAGATAGTAGTTTCGCTCTGGAGTACATATATTTACAAATAAATAACCAAAATTAATTATCCAAAAATAAATTATGTAGGTGGAATTCAAGTGGGTTTTGGGATAAAATACAAGATGTTAAAAGACGTTAGCCATAATTAAAACAGTTCATTCAGTTGGTATTAAATGATATAAAGTGCATAGTGAGGTTAGTGGTAATAAATTAAAGTTGGTAAATTAAAATTAGTTCGCAATGTTTATTTGGGCGTCCATGGTTGTTACCGTCCACAAGTTCTTTAGGACAATTCTTCCAGTTCTTCCAGGGCCTTCCAAGGCCTTGGTGGCGTAATTCTCCCGGTCTCCAGAGAGTGACCATGGGGGAGGATTTTACAACTGGCCAGCAAGCCGTCCACGACCATTTCGGCGCTCCCACCGGCCACCATCTCCTGCATTATCGCCTTCGCCAATAGCCTCTCGGCGCTCCCACCGCCGTCGACCTGGCCTCCAGCGACCGCCCTCCAAACCCATTCCTTTCTCAGCAACCATGCGGCTCTCTCACAGCCGCCACCTTCCTGCCAGCCAACTCCTCCGTCGCCACCTTCACCTTCCGCCTCCCGGCGCTCCCACCACCGTCGGCCCGGCTTCCAGCGGCCACCTCTTCCATCCCTTTCACCTCGCTCCGCTCTCACTCTCCACTCTCTCTTTCCAACCTTCCAAACGTTCCAGCGTCCTCGTCTCCTCCGCCATCTTCCCTCACACTTCAGTCGCCGTCATCGCTGGCCACCCGGCGCTCTCACTACCGGCTCGCCCCATGGCTCGCCACCAGCAGCATCAGGAACTCCTCGGCGCAGCCGGCCTCTCCGCCCCTCTTAAATCATTCGGGGCGCCAGCCTCCGCACCGGCCTCCGTTGCGGCAGTCCCCGCTCCAACGCTCTCACCGTCTGAGCGTTCCTGACGCCGGCGCTGTCTTCGCTCCTGGCTCACCCCCCGTCATTGCAAACCTCACCCTGAGATGCCAGGGTGGGCTCCTCGTCCATCCCATGCCCTCCAGCTCGTAAAGAGAGGGCTGGGAGCACTTCAAAACGCTAACAGCCTCCGCAGCCCACGCAGAGCTCCAGAGCTAGCCCGCCATCTTCGCGCAAGCGCATGTCCTAGGGGGTGGGACTAGAAGACCTCCAAGGCCCCTTCCATCTCTGATGATAATGATGAGGACCAAAATCTTACTATACTAATTGTCTGTTTTCAAAAAAAACATCCCATAATAGATGGGAGCAATGCTGTGTACTTAACATATCTTGATTTGAAGAGTGCTTGACAAGGGGCCTATGATGTGTGAATAGCCAGCCAGTTTTGGGCATGCTGGAAGCATGAAAACTCAATGGAGAACATAAGAACATAAGAACAGTCTTGCTGGAACAGGCCACAGCCCATCCAGTCCAGCATTCTGTCTCCCACAGTGGCTCCCCATTGGCTTCAGGGTCTTCCCAAGCAGATGTCTTCACCTGCTTATGATTCCCTGCAATGGCATGGAGAGATATCCTGCCTATCTCTCCAACCCGGAGGGTGTCCTTAGGCATCCATCATGATAGCCATGGATACCCTTGTTCTCCATGAACTCCTCTCATCCTTTCTTCATCTAATTCCTTACTCTGGAGGAGTAACCCTTCTCAAAAAAGTGTTCATTAATGGATCCTCGCCAGAATTGGAGAAGATCCTGACACTTCCACATGTTTATTGATGACTTGGATGAAGGGGTGAAGCGTGGTGGAATGCAGTCTGGATTCCCAGCAGGTGGGGGCTGCATTCCAGAGGGGAAAAGGACAGCCAAGTTTAGATAGCTTGGTTGGGAGAAAGAGAGGGAAGACAGCATCCCTCTAGCTATTCTCAAAATATGTATCTTTAATGAGGCCAGCAGTTGCTTTAATTTGGCAAGGTTTCTGTTTATACTCGAAGGGGCTGCTGGAAAGACAATTGGACTTCCTTGGGGTTTCTTTTTGCCTTCAAAACATTTGGCTTCGCTCTTCTGACCGGAAGAAGCTTCTTGGATGGGAAGGGAAACTTTTTCAAGGGAAACCATAAAGCAAAAAAGACCAGTTGCCTTTTGCAAAAGCACCTTTGGGACAACGATGACCTGCATGGATCACCATAGACGGACATGTGGGCCATGGAAAAATATCAAATCTTCTTCTTCACCAGCCCAGCATGCAAGATGGATTGGATGCTGGTGGAAAGAAGACAGAGCAATTCCTAAAGTGAAGAACAATTCGGAAGGCCAAAGAGCAGAGCCACACCCATTGGGCAATACTACTTTTCCCCCTGCTGAGTTTTATGAAGTGAGGAGACAATTCTGGGTCGTTAGTGCTCTCTGGGCTGGTTGCTTTTCTTGCAGATATTTCATTTCCTCATTCGGTTCATTATTTCTTTGAAGATACAATACAATACAATAGCAGAGTTGGAAGGGACCTTGGAGGTCTTCTAGTCCAACCCCCTGCATGGCCAGGAACCTTATACCATTTCAGACAAATGGCTATCTAACATCTTCTTAAAGACTTCCAGGGTTGGGGCATTCACAACTTCTGGAGGCAACTTCTGTTCCACTGATTCATTGTTCTCACTGTCAGGAAATTTCTCCTTAGTTCTAAATTGCTTCTCTCCTTGATTAGTTTCCACCCATTGCTTCTTGTCCTGCCCCCAGGTGCCTTGGAGAATAGTTTGACTCCCTCTTCTCTGTGGCACCCTCTGAGATATTGGAAGACTGCTATCATGTCTCCCCTGGTCCTTCTCTTCATCAAACTAGACATACCCAACTCCTGCAGCCATTCTTCATATGTTTTAGTCTCCAGTCCCCTAATCATCTTGGTTGCTCTTCTCTGCACTCTTTCCAGAGTCTCCACGTCTTTTCTACATCGTGGCGACCAAAACTGTATGCAGTATTCCAAGTGTGGCCTTACCAAGGCACCATACAGTGGCATTAACACTTCACGTGATCTAGATTCTATCCCTCTGTTTATGCAGCCTAGAACTGTGTTGGCTTTTTTGGCAGCTGCTGCCCACGGCTGGCTCATATTTAAATGGTTGTCCACTAAGATTCCTAGATCCCTCTCACAGTTGCTACTATTGAGCAAGGTACCACCTAATTTCATTAGCATAATATCTACAGACCCCTCACATCCTGGTTGTAAATGGTTTCAACTTCTTCCGTCAAGACATAATACAGAATAACAGGGTTTGAAAGGACCTTAGAGATCCTCTAGTCCAGGGGTTCCCAAACTTGGCAACTTGAAGACTTGTGGACTTCAACTCCCAGAATTCTCCAGCCAGCAGAGCTCTAGTCCAATCCCTCACCCTAAGCAGGAGACCCTGCACCATTTCTGACTGATGGCAGTCCAGTCTCTTCTTGAAAGCCTCCAGGGATGAAGCTCCCACAACTTCCGAAGGCAACTTCTGTTCCATGGGTGGATGGTTCTCACAGTCAGTAAATTCCTCCTTCTTTCCAGGTTGAATCTCTTCTTGGTCAGTTTCCATCCATTCTTCCTTGTCTGGCCTTTGGGGGCTTTGGAGAAGAGCTTGACCCCCTCCTCTTTGTGGTAGCCTCTCAAATATTAGAAGACTGCTATTATATCGCCCCATGTCCTTCTTTTCATGAAACTAGACCTACCCAGTTCCTGCAACTCTTCTTCATATGTTTCAGTCTCCAGTCCCCTCATCCTCTTGGTTGCTCTTCTCTGCACTCTTTCCAGAGTCTCCACATCTTTTTTATAATGTGGTGACCAAAACTGGACGCAGGACTCTAGGAAAATAGGAAATAAACCCTATTTCAAATCTTCTGAATCCCCTATTAAAAAAATGCACTCCCAACACATCCGCTGAAATGCAGGAGCAAAACCAGCCATCCCCAAAATGTCAGATTTTCTAGACATCCGTCTTTCTACTTTCCTGTTTCATTTTATTGTTCTTTTATACTTGAAATACAAAAGGTGCCCAGGGAGACTTTGGGTGGTCTCCCAATGCCAATAAATAATTAAGGGGTTTGGGAGGGAAATTAACACAAGAACCAAGAGATTAGGAGACTTTACAAGGCAATCAAATTTGGTCACCCTTTATTAGCTGTATTAATCGTGTTTTCTTAATAGATCCCCCTCAGCTACAGTACATAAAGGCCAATTTGGAATACGGATGTCTAAGCGTTCTGCCTTCCTTATCAAGACTGAATTAATTTGCCAATGTACTTAATATGAGCCAAGCTGGATTCCTGGTCAATACATGGTCTTATGCTTGATTTATTTTTTCCCAATGCTCCAATCTAATGTATAGATCTCTTGGTGGTCTTCTATCCAATTACTAACTAGGTTTAACCTGCTTGGCTTTCTTGATAAAATCAGTTCAAATCAGGAGATCAAATTATCTCCTTCAGTTTAATCTATTCTATTCCATTCCTGATTCTTTATTCTATTCTATTTTCTATTCTATCCTAATTTCTATTCTATTCTCTATTCTATTCTATTCTAATTTAACTCCCTATTCTATTCTATTCTATTCTATTCTATTACGATTACGATTCCTATCCTTCCCTTCTCTTCCCTACCCATCCCTACCCTTCTTTTCCCTTCCCTTCCCTACTCTAACCTTCCCTATCCTTCCCTATCCTATCCTTCCCTTCCCATCTCTATCCATCCCTACCCTTCCCTTCCCTACTCTTCCCTACTCTAACCTTCCCTACCCTTCCCTATCCTATCCTTCCCTACCCTTCCCATCTCTACCCATCCCTACCCTTCCCTTCCCTACTCTCCCCTACTCTAACCTTCCCTACCCTTCCCTATCCTATCCTTCCCTACTCTTCCCTATCCTACCCATCTCTACACTTCTTTTCCCTTCCCTATCCTTCCCTACTCTTCCCTACTCTAACCTTCCCTACCCTTCCCTATCCTGTCCTTCCCTTCCCTACCCTTCCCATCTCTACCCATCCCTACCCTTCCTTTCCCTACTCTTCCCTACTCTAACCTTCCCTACCCTTCCCTATCCTACCCTTCCCTACCCTTCTTTTCCCTTCCCTACTCTTCCCTACTCTAACCTTCCCTATCCTTCCCTATCCTATCCTTCCCTACCCTTCTTTTCCCTTCCCTACTCTTCCCTACTCTAACCTTCCCTACCCTTCCCTATCCTGTCCTTCCCTTCCCTACTCTTCCCTATCCTACCCATCTCTACACTTCTTTTCCCTTCCCTTCCCTATCCTTCCCTACTCTTCCCTACTCTAACCTTCCCTATCCTTCCCTATCCTGTCCTTCCCTTCCCTTTCCTATCCATCCCTTCTTTTCCCTTCCCTTCCCTGCCTTTTCCTACTCTAATCTTCCCTACTCTTCCCTATCCTGTCCTTCCCTACCCTTCCCATCTCTACCCATCCCTACCCTTCCCTTCCCTACTCTTCCCTATCCTACCCATCTCTACACTTCTTTTCCCTTCCCTATCCTTCCCTACTCTAACCTTCCCTATCCTTCCCTATCCTGTCCTTCCCTTCCCTACCCTTCCCATCTCTACCCATCCCTACCCTTCCCTTCCCTACTCTTCCCTACTCTAACCTTCCCTACCCTTCCCTATCCTATCCTTCCCTACCCTTCTTTTACCTTCCCTACTCTTCCCTACTCTAACCTTCCCTACTCTTCCCTATCCTGTCCTTCCCTACCCTTCTTTTCCCTTCCCTACTCTTCACTACTCTAACCTTCCCTATCCTTCCCTATCCTGTCCTATCCTATCCTTCCCTACCCTTCCCTTTCCTACCCATCTCTACCCTTCTTTTCCCTTCCCTACTCTTCCCTACTCTAACCTTCCCTATCCTTCCCTATCCTGTCCTTCCCTTCCCTTTCCTATCCATCCCTTCTTTTCTCTTCCCTTCCCTGCCTTTTCCTACTCTAACCTTCCCTTCCCTTCCCTACCAGACCAGACCAGACCATACCTTTCCCTATCCTCTCCTATCCTGTTCATCTCCAGGCCCCCTGCATTAACCCTCCTGCCTTCCCCAAGGCCAGCAGCTGCCATCTCTTTCCCCCCACCCACTTTCCGTTCCACGCAAGAAAGGGCTTTTCCCCAGCGGTGAGTTGCCCAGGGCACGGGGAGCATGGCCTTTCCCCAAGAAGGAGGCCCACCTGCAGTCACCTTGGCATCTTTCCGTAGGGAACTGGGCCACGCTCCCTGCCCCTGGACGGGCAGGCGCAACCCCCAAGGGAGGAGCCCGAGCAGGAGCCCCTCCCTTCTCCTTTCCCCAATCCCCAGCCAGTTCGAATCCCGCTTTGGGAGATGCGCAATGCCGCTGCGTCCTTTTATCCGGAGCTTTCGAACGCTCCACGAGGAAAGTGCTTCCATTTGTCTTCTGCCCGGCTTGAAAGCAAGGTAGATTTTCATTAGCAGAATCGGGAATGACCGTATGGCCCGAGAGTCTTAATCTTGCCTTCCTCCGATAATTACGGGGGGGCAGACGGGCAGGAAGGCGGGCAAGAGGCGCAGATGGCATCGGCCAGCCTCCGTGACGCCACCTGGGGGAAATATCACCCAATCAGCCCTGGAAGGATTTGCTCACACGTCTGTTGGCCAGGAGGGGCGGAGGGGGGCACAGGCGAGCTGAAATGTCCCTTGCAGAAGAGAGAATACCAGAGCTGGAGGGGACACTGGAGATCTTCTAGTCCAGGGGTCTGCAAAGTCGGCTCTTTTAAGACTGGTGGACTTCAACTCCCAGAATTCCCCAGCCAGCCATGCTGGCTGGGGAATTCTGGGAGTTGAAGTCCACCAGTCTTAAAAGAGCCGACTTTGCAGACCCCTGTCCAACCTGGCATAGTTTCTAAACTGGCATACTTTTAAACGCTTTAGTTTTATATGGTTTTAGTAGGGATTTTAACAGGTTTTAGACAGGCTATTCATTATTTAATGTATTTTTAATAGGTTTTTAATTGCTTTCTATGTTTTTAATTCGTGATTTTACTGCGGCCTGTACATCGCCCTGAGTCCCCGGAAGGGAGAAGGGCAGTATAGAAATTTAAATATTAAATTAAATTAAATTAACCCCCTGCACAAGCAGGAGAGCTTATCCTACTTTGACTTAAGTCGTATTATCCAATCTCTTTTTCAAACTCTGCAGGGATGGAACAAGCACAACTTCTGGAGTCGTTTCTCTGGCTAATTGTTCTGTCACGAAATTGCTCCTTAGTTCTCAGTTGGTTCTTTCCTTGATCAGCTTCCATCCGTTTCCTGACTGTTCAGATGACAGCAGCCCTGACTTACGACCGGTTTTTTCACAGAACGAAATGGGGGTTCTGCGGCTGAAACGAGTGGTACCAACGCAGCAAAGGGAAGGAGAAAGAGAGGAGAGAGGAGAGAATGAAAAAAAGAAAGAGAGAGAGAAAGGAGAAGGGAGAAAGAGAAAGAGAGAGCAGAGGGAAGGAAGGAAGGTAGGAGGGAGGGAGGAAATGGGAGGAAGGCAGGAAGAATGCAAATGGGAGGGAGGGAGGCAGGAAGGAAAGAAAGAAAGAAAGGAGGAAGGAAGGAAAGGAGGAAGGAAGGAAAGGAGGAAGGAAAGAAAGGAAAGGAGGAAGGAAGGAGAGGGAGGAAGGATGGAAAAAAGGAAGAAAGGAAAGGAGGAAGGGAGGAAGGAATGGAGGAAGGGAAGAAAGAATAAAGGAAGAAAAGGAGGAAGGAAGGAAAGGAGGAAGGAAGGAAAGGAGGAAGGAAGGAAAGAAGGAAAGAAAGAAAGAAAGAAAGGAGGAAGAAAGGAAAGGAGGAAGGAAGGAAAGGAGGAAGGAAAGAAAGGAAAGGAGGAAGGAAGGAGAGGGAGGAAGGAAGGATGGAAAGAAGGAAGAAAGGAAGGGAGGAAGGAATGGAGGAAGGAATGGAGGAAGGAAAGAAATAATAAAGGAAGAAAAGGAGGAAGGAAGGAAAGGAGGAAGGAAGGAAAGAAGGAAAAAAAGGAAGGAAGGAAGGAAGGAAGGAAAGGAGGAAGGGAGGGAGGGAGGGAGGGAAGAAAGAAGGAAGAAAAGGAGGGAGGAAGGAGAAAAGAGAAACAAAAGAAAAGAAAAGGAAGGCTAAGGGAAGCCATACATTTGCTTAAAAGCTCTTCTGCTCTTTAAACAAATTGACATTTTCCTCCATTTGCAAAATTGCTGCATAACAAGCGCAGACAAAGCATAAAATGGCCTGAAAGCTCTTTGCGCTGAATGCCACCCTTTCCAGGCCCGCCCAGGCAGAGGCTCTTGGGAGGGTCCCACGGAGGGACGGGCGCAGATTCCCCCCACCCCACCCGCCTCTCCTCCTCTCCTTCTGCTGGAGAACTTCTGCCTTGGGATCGGCAGCCGCTCCTGGACACCCACCCACCCCCGAGGGAAAAAAACCCATGCCCTCCCCCTCCCCCCACCCCCCATGAAGGACCCTACAAGACCCTGCATTGGGCTTCCCCGAGAGGACCAGGGAGAGATTCAGAAGAGGGACACACACTGCAGCCCTCTTTCCTTGTGGGATAGATAGATAGACAAACAAACAGATAGACAGACGAGAGAGAGGTAAGAGAGATAGGATGGATGGATGGATGGATGGATGGATGGATGGATGGATGGATGGATGGATGGATAGATAGATAGATAGATAGATAGATAGATAGATAGATAGATAGATAGATAGATAGATAGATAGATAGATAGATAGATAGATAGATAGATAGATAGATATAGAAAGACATAATAGAGAAAATAGATGGAGGTGATAGATAGATAGATGGATGGATGGATGGATGGATGGATGGATGGATGGATAGATAGATAGATAGATAGATAGATAGATAGATAGATAGATAGATAGATAGATAGATAGATAGATAGATAGATAGATAGATAGATAGATATCATGGATGGATGGATGGATGGATGGATGGATGGATGGATGGATGGATAGATAGATAGATAGATAGATAGATAGATAGATAGATAGATAGATAGATAGATAGATAGATAGATAGATAGATATCATGGATGGATGGATGGATGGATGGATGGATGGATGGATGGATGGATAGATAGATAGATAGATAGATAGATAGATAGATAGATAGATAGATAGATAGATAGATAGATAGATAGATAGATAGATAGATAGATAGATAGATAGATAGATATCATGGATGGATGGATGGATGGATGGATGGATGGATAGATAGATAGATAGATAGATAGATAGATAGATAGATAGATAGATAGATAGATAGATAGATAGATAGATAGATAGATAGATAGATAGATAGATATAGAAAGACATAATAGAGAAAATAGATAGAGGTGATAGATAGATCGATGGATGGATGGA
>CM077644.1:250081767-250189267 GCA_039707465.1 Rhabdophis nuchalis
AGACTTCTCCAGCCAGCAAAGCTGTCAGTGTCAGGGCCTGGGCCAGGGGTCTCCAACCTTTGCAACTTTAAGTCTGAAGGACTTCAGCTCCCAGACTTCTCCAGCCAGCAAAGCTGTCAGTGTCAGGGCCTGGGCCAGGGGTCTCCAACCTTTGCAACTTTAAGTCTGAAGGACTTCAGCTCCCAGACTTCTCCAGCCAGCTTTGCTATGTGGGTGTATACATAATAAGCTTTGCTGGCTGGAGAAGTCTGGGAGCTGAAGTCCTGCAGACTTAAAGTTGCAAAGGTTGGAGACCCCTGCCTTAGCTGACCCCAGGGCCTCCTCCTCCTCCTCCACAGCTCTGGCAAAAGTGTGTGTGTGCGTGTGTGGGGGATGCACAGTGCATCGTGCAAGCCGAGCATGGAGCTGCTGCCGGGACTCCAGTACAACGGAGCGGCATTAATATTTAACGGCGCCACCACCTGCACATCCGAGGGGCTCATCAGAGGCTTTAATATGCGCACCACAGGCAGGCTGGCGCAGGGAGGAAATTGGGGGGGTTGTGGGGGTGTGGAGGATTTTTCCTCCTCTCAACAACTGAAGAACAGCCACACGGAGCTTCTGCCGGCCCCCTGGGAACAGGGCCCTGAATATGCATGGAGGCGCACATCTGGCCCAGGAGCCCTGCTTCCCCTCTGGAGGGGGAATGGGGGGAGGAGGGGGATTGAATGAAGAGGAGGACCAGGGGAGCCTCTTCCCGTACTTGAGGGGCTTCCACAGAGAGGAGGAAGGGGGCCAACCTCCTGAAGGCAGAACAAGAAGATGGGAGTGCTTGAACAGAGGGTTGGACTAGAAGACCTCCAAGGTCCCTTCCAACTCTGCTCTTCTGCTATGCTTCCTTCTTCCTTCCTTCCCTCCCAGGGCAGGTTTTTAAGAAGAGAGTGGAGATTGTCTGGAACGGTACAAGGTGTCCTGCTTGGGCAGGGGGCTGGTCTAGAAGGCCTCTAAGGCCCCTTCCAATTCTTTTATTCTGGGTCCAAAGCGGCTCCTGGCTGCAAGGAAGTCCCACTGGGAGCCCCACCCCCGTCCCCTGTGCTGGGAGGGGGGGCAGGGGGGGAGGCCTCAGATGGGGCTCTTTGCCAGCCTCTGCCCAAGGGACGGACTCTTGCAGCTCCTTCCAAATGCCATGCGTGGGAAGCAAGAGGAAACGGGGGAACCGGAGCCTGGTGGAGCCAGGGCAGGAAGGAAGGGAAGGGCCACAGCCTCAGACTTATACGCCGCTTTCCCGGCCTCCCTAAGCGGTTTGCAGAGTCAGCATCTTTGCCCCCCACAATCTGGGTCCTCATTTGACCCACCTGGGAAGGACGGGAGGCTGAGTCAACCCAGGCACTGGTGGGATTCGAACTGCCAAATCGCAGGCAGTCAACAGAAGGCGGCTGCAGTCCTGCGCTCTAACCACTGGGCCACCTGGGCTCATGCCCTCTGCTGTGGCACCTGGAAGGCGGCTTCTTCTTGCCTGCCTGAGAAGCTGACCCCCCTCCCCCAGGAGAGCCAAGGCCAAGGCCCATCATGCACTCCCCCTCCCTTGCTTGACCTGCACCGTTGCGCTGGCATGGACCCACAGCCCAAGGGAAGCGCAGGCGAGGGAGGGTCCCAGGCGGCCCCTTCTCTGGAGGGCTCTAGGGCAGGGGGGCGTCTGAAGCTGGCTGGGGAATTCTGGGAGTTGAAGCCCACCACTCTCCAAGTTCCCAAGGTCGGGCCCTTCTGGTCTGGGGTCTCCTGCTCCAGCAGGGGGTTGGACTACAACAGGGATCCCCAACCGTGGCAACTTTAAGGACCTCAACTCCCAGAATTCCCCAACCAGCAAAGCCAGGCTCAGAGTGGCCGAGGTCAGACTAGAAGACCTCCAAGGTCCCCTCCAACTCTCTTCTGCATTCTGAGGGGTTCTGGGCCAGGAAGCCTTCAGTCCAAGGTTATGGAGAGACCAGACTGGGGGGTCTCCCACACATTAAGGGGCGCACGGAGGTGAACTTAACACCCCACACGCTCAAATAATCCCCCCCCCCCGGTTTTCCGGCCACCTGTCCAGCACGTCTGCAGCACTTGGGCAGGTGCGAAATTCAATGTTTTTTACTACCGGTTCTGTGGGCGTGGCTTGGTGGGCGTGGGAGGGGAAGGCTACCCCAAAATCCCCATTTCCCCCCCATCAGCTGGGACTCACTTGGGAGGCAGAGAACAGATGGGGGCGCGGCCAGCCAGAGGTGGCATTTGCTGGTTCTCCCAACTACTCAATATTTCTGCCATGGGTTCTCCAGAACCGGTCAGAACCTACTGGATTTCACCTCTTGGGGTATCTCCCCCAGGGTGGGAAAGGAAGAGAAGGGGGTTCTGGGTGGGCTCGGTTTCCCCCCCTCCCAGCCCCCCCCCCCCACTTTCCAGGGTGCCTGGTCAGCTGGCCAGCGGCTGCAAGGAATGGCCAGGGCTTCTCCCTCCCCTGCTGAGCCCCCCCTCCCCAACCTGTCTCTGGCTTCCTAGGCGAGGGAGGGGCACCGGATGGATCCCACTCAGCCCCCCTCCCTCCCCCTCCTCCCGAGGGATCCATCAGCTGTCAGGGCTGCCAGAGAAAGAGGGAAAATATGTAGGCCATAAAAACCAGGCTCGGAAGCAGCCGGCCAATTAGCATGCAAAAGAGGAGGGGGGAGGGTGGGAGGGACTGGGGAGGGGGGGGGGAGAGAAGAGCAAGCAAGGGGTCCCCCTGCCCCCCTCCCTCCCTCCCTCCGCAGGACCTGCCGGTAACTGGAAGTCAGGTGGGGAAACCCCCACTCCATCTTCACAGAGGCTGCCCTCCCAAGGATGGGGGCCTCAGTCAAACAAGCCCCCCCCCCAAACCATCTGCCACATTTGGGTGGGTGGGGGAAATCAGGCTGCCCCCCCCAGCCCCCTCCCCCAGTATCAGAACCTCAGGATAGACGTGACCCCGTTGTAGGTTTGCAGACCCCAGAATCCCCCCCCCTTTGAAGGGAAAGAACCCCCACCCCAAAAGCCAGTTGGCTGCTGGCTTTTGCATGCAAAGTGGCCTTGAGTAGCAGATCTCCTGGAACCGCCCCCCCCCAGAGGCCCCCTCCCCAGAAGATGGAGCAGGCGGAGGGTCAACCAGGAGCCCTGGCCGGGGGAGGGGGGGCGGGGGAGGGGCTGGGGGCTCATCCAGGACTGAAATCTTTTTTTTTTTTGGTCACTGGCTCTGTGGGTGTGGCTTGGTGGGGGTCATGTGACTGGGTGGGCATGGCTATGTAGTCATGTGACTGGGAGGGGTCAAACGACAGAAACTCCCTTTAACCATGTCCTGCTGGAGCAGGGGGTTGGACTAGATGACCTCTAGGTCCCTTTCCAGCCCTGGATTATCCTCTGAAGCTGCGTCTAGGGCCAGTCTTGTAGTCCTTCTTTCCTCTCCTTTTTCCCTCCCTCCGTCCCTCGCTCTTTCTTTCTTTCTTTCTTTCCTTCTTTCTCTTTTTCTTTCCTTCCTTTCCTTTTTCCCTCCTTCCTTCCTTCTTTTTCTTTCTTCCCTCCCTTAATCTTTCTTTCTTTCTTTCTTTCCTTTTTTCTTCCTTCTTTTTCTTTCTTCCTTTCTTTTTCTTCCTTTCTTTCCTCCCTCCCTCCCTTTCTTCCCTCCCTTTCTCTTTCTTTCTCTCTTTTTCTTTCCTTCCTCCCTCCCTCCCTTTTCTTCCCTCCCTCCGTCCTTCTCTCTCTCTCTCTCTCTCTCTCTCTCTCTCTCTCTCTCTCTCCCCCCTCTCTCTCTCTCCTCCCTCCTTCCCTCCCTCCCAGCGCTCACCTTTGATGATGTGCCGGACGATCTTGATGGAGCTGCCGCGCATGTTGAGGATCTGGTGGACCCTCTGGCGGATCTGGTGGGGGGGAGGTGGAGACAGAGAGAGAGAGAAGAGGGGAAATGGAGGGGTCTCCCTTGGGGAGACGGGTAGCCCCCCCCCACCTTTGGGGAAGCAATGGGGTGGGGGGGAGGATGGGGCCCCACAGGGGGAAGATTTCAACCTCAAAGTTGTATAGAGGAAGTCCTCGACTTAACGACCACCACTGAGCCCAGGATTTCTGCTGCTAAGTGAGACGTTGGTTCAGGGAGTTTTGTCCCATTTTTTCTTGCCACGGTTGTGGAGGGAATCCCTGCCGTCGTTAAGGGACTACCGTGGTCGTTAAGTGAATCCGGATGCCCCGTCGACTTGGCTTGTCGGAAGTGGCCAAAGGGGATCGGGGGAAAAAGGGGGCCCTGCGACCGTCATAAACAGGAATCAGTTGCCAAACACCTGGATGCAGATCATGTGACCCACGGTCATAAGTGTGAAAAATGGTCACCATGGTCACTTTTGTCAGGGCCTTTGTGGTCACTAAACAAACTGTTGTAAGTTGAGGACTGCCTGTGTTCAAGAACCTGGTCAACCGAGGGGCAATGCTAGATGGGTATTTAGTAGGGAAGGTTCCACGGAGCCCGGCTTCTACTGGCGGAAGAGGCCACAAAGGAAGAGGGGAAGAGGGGCCTCGTGGTCAAAGGCACCAGGTTAGAAAACAAGAGGTGAGGAGTTCTAGTCCCGCCTTAGGCCTGAAAGCCGGCTGGGTGACGCTGGGCCAATCCCCGGGAGGCCGGGAGTTCTAGGGGCCCCCGAAGGCACCCAGGGCAGCGGTGGTTGTGGGAGAAGAGGAAGGAAATGGGCCCTCAAAGAGGCTCCACTGAATCGTGGACAGAAACGCTAAAGGCGAGGGAGAAAGAAACAGAAAGCCTATAAATTAGAGAAGAAAAAAAGGGGGGCAAGGGCTGACCCTCACGGGGGTGGGGGGTGGGGGCCTGGGGGGGGGGAGGGAGGGGGCGTGGCCTGTCCCACCTGAGGGATCCCGGCGTTGCTGATCTCCGCCATGATGTAGCAGATGAGCTGCAGCACGAAGAGCCCGGCGTCCAGGCGCCGCAGGTAGAACTCCTCCTCCGTGTCGTCATCGATGATCTCCCCACGGCGCACCATGTCCTGCGGAGAGATCCAGGGTGACGGACTTGGAAGGGACCCCAGAGGGCTTCTAGCCCAGCCCCCTGATGCCCCAGAGGGAGAGGGAGGGGGGAGGAGAAGGGAGGGAGGAGAGGGAGGGAGGGAGGGAAAGAGAGAGGGAGGGAGAGGGAGGGAAAGAGGGGGGAGGGAAGGGAGAGAGAGGGAGGGGGAGGGCAAGGGAGGGAGGGAAAGAGGGGGGAGGGAAGGGAGAGAGGGAGGGGGAAGGAGGGGGGAGAGGGAGGGGGGAAGAGAGAGGGAGGGAAGAGAGAGGGAGGGATGGGGAGGGGAAGGGAGAGAGGGAGGGGGAAGGGAGGGGGAAAGAGAGAGGGAGGGAAGAGAGAGGGAGGGGGAGGGGAATGGAGAGAGGGAGGGGGAAAGAGGGGGAGAATGGGGGGAGAGGGAGGGAGAAGGGGGAGAGGGGAAGGGAGGGAGGAAGAGAGAGGGAGGGAAAGAGGGGGAGGGAGAGGGAGGCTGGGCAGCAACCCCCCCCCCTCACTTCACCCCACAGACTCCGCCAGGGAAGGAAGGAAGAAGCTTCGGCTGGGTGAATCCTGCTAGCCATCATCTCCCCCTCCCCACTTCTAATCACCTCCCCCCCCCCCCGTTCCTCTGAGCTGCCAGGGGGTCCTGGTGGGGGCTCCGGTGCCAGCCTTCCCCTGCGTGAGACGCCCGGAGGGGCTGATGGGAAGAGACAGCCGGGAAGCCTCTCCTCCCGCTAATGAGGCTGGGCTGGCAGCATGGAGAAGGAAGGGGAGCAGGGACCCCCAGACACCCCCCCCCAGACATAGACACCTCCCCCAGGGAGGGCATGGGGTGAGGACCCCCAGCCCCACTGCCTTGGGGCAGCTGCCTGGAGGAAGGCAGGAGTGGCGGAGTGGCTCCGCGGTGGGGGCACTGCCATGCCAGGGAGGGGCTCACACAGCCTCCGCAGGATCAGGCCCACCCAAGCGCCCCCATCAAGGGCAGAAAGTGCCCCCCCCACTTCTGGAAGCCCCCTGGCCGCTGCTATCTGGCCCTCAGGGGCTTCCTTTGGGCTGTGGGGACCCTGGCACGGATGCCAGCCTGCTCTCCAGCCGGCCTTTGCAGGGGGAGGGCAGCAGTTTCTGCGGAGGGGTGCCCACCGTGGGAGTCCAGGGCTCCTCGGGTTCCCTCCACAGTGACCAAACTCCCTGAAGAAAAAGGGACTTACGGCCATTTTTTCACACCTACGACCGCTGCAGGATCTTCATGATCCTCTGATCAAAACTGCTTGGCAGCTGGTTCGTATTTATGACCGGCGGTGTGTGTGCGTGTGTGTCACCCGATCCCCTTCGGGGAGCTTCTGAAGTCGGGGAGGAAGCTGGATTCACTGAATGACCGTCGGACTAACCTAGCCACTGCAGGGATTCACTGAACAACGGTGGCGAGGGAAGTCGTAAGATGGGGCCACAGCTCACTTAACCAATGTCTCCCTCAGCGACAGAAGTCTTGGGCTCGTAAGTCAAGGACTACCTATATAGGGGCTGCCCCTCTGTCTTGGGGCCTGTCATCCGCCGGCCCCTCCAGCAGCCGAATCAGGGGAGGGGGAGGAGGAGGAGGGGTCAGCATCAGGGCATCCTGGGAGCTCCGAGGGGGAAGGGGGAGTGGAGCTGCAGAGAGAGAGAGAAGGAGGCGGAGGCTGGGCCCTTCATCAGCCCTCAGAGGGAGAGTCAACAGCCCCCAGGACTGGAGGTGGCTGATGAGGAAGAGGAGGGACAGCTGGGTCCAGTGCCTGGCGTGCCGATATGCAGAAGGCAGAGGAGAGGAGAGGAGAGGAAATCTATGGGCCGGTCCTTGGGATGGAAGAGCCACCGCTGCTAGCGAAGTCCCCACATTAACTCTGGGGATCAAAGGCAGGGGGCGGAGATGAATAGATGGGGCAGAGGAGAGGAGAGGAGAGGAAATCTATGGGCCGGTCCTTGGGACGGAAGAGCCACCACTGCTAGCGAAGCCCCTCCCTCACTCTGGGGATCAAAGGCAGGGGGCAGAGATGAATAGATGTGGCAGAGGAGAGGAGAGCAGAGGAAATCTATGGGCCGGTCCTTGGGACGGAAGAGCCACCACTGCTAGCAAAGCTCCTCCCTAACTCTGGGGATCAAAGGTCGGGGGCGGAGATGAATAGATGTGGCAGAGGAGAGGAGAGCAGAGGAAATCTATGGGCCGGTCCTTGGGACGGAAGAGCCACCACTGCTAGCAAAGCCCCTCCCTAACTCTGGGGATCAAAGGCCGGGGGCGGAGGTGAATAGATGTGGCAGAGGAGAGGAGAGCAGAGGAAATCTATGGGCCGGTCCTTGGGACGGAAGAGCCACCACTGCTAGGGAATCCCCACCTGAGATCTGGGGATCAAAGGCAGGGGAGGGAGGTGAATAGATGGGGCAGAGAACTCTCCCTGCCGGACGGACCTGTCAGCCTGCCAGAAGCTTTTTGCTGGCGCCCCTACTACAGGGAACCTTGCTTCCACTCCGGAGGGTTTGGGGCGTTTGGGGAGCTGGGTGAGGGGACTCGGGCTCCTCAGCCCCCTGCACTGCTGCCGCTGACCCACCCTCTCCGGCCCTGGCTGCAGCCATCTGCAGCCTCCCGCCAGGAATGACCCCCTCCGCCCCTCCCTCCCTCCCTCCCTGCCCTTGCCGGATCCCATTTCCGCCTCGGGAGGTGTCGGTGCAATTAGCATCTCATTTAGCAGCCATTAGCATGCAAAATGCCCAGAGAGAACACTTTATTGAATCAACCTGCTGAGCATAATTTCCACACACAACGCAGGAGAAGGTTTGAAGCCATCGCCTGGCCCCCTCCCCAGGCGCCCTCCCCTTCTAGACGGTTGCCGCCTGCCACCCCTGCCTCGGGACCTCTGAGGGTGGGGAAGGGGCTCACCCCCCCTCCTCCTCCCCTTGACTGGGAAGCTCCAGGGGCTCCCTTGGCCCGAGCAGAAAACGAGCAGCTACACCACGTCTCCCAGGGAAATACTACAACCAGCTTTACAATACAAGAGCCGAGTTGGAAGGGACCTTGGAGGTCATCTAGTCCAACTCCCTGCCTAGGCAGGAACCTTATACCATTTCAAACAAATGGCTATCTAACATCTTCTTAAAGACTTCCAGGGTTGGGGCATTCACAACTTCTGGAGGCAAGCTGTTCCAGAGGTTAATTGTTCTCCCTGCCAGGAAATTCCTCCTCAGTTCTAAGTTGCTTCCCTCCTTGATTAGTTTCCACCCATTGCTTCTTGTTCTGCCCTCAGGTGTTTTGGAGAATAGCTTGACTCCCTCTTCTTTGTGGCACCCTCTGAGATATCGGAACACTGCTATCATGTCTCCCCTGGTCCTTCTCTTCATCAAACTAGACACACCCAGCTCCTGCAACCGTTCTTCATATGTTTTAGTCTCCAGTCCCCTCATCCTCTTGGTTGCTCTTCTCTGCACTCTTTCCAGAGTCTCCGCATCTTTTCTACATCGTGGAGACCAAAACAGGATGCAGCTTTGGTTGCCACCTTGCAAAAAAGATGTTGAGACTTTGGGGAAAGTGCAAAGAAGAGACATTAAGAGACGAAAGGCCTGGAGACAGAAATGGAGGAAGTGGGCTTGGCTAGTCTGGGAAAAAGGAAGACATTGTGGTGGAAGTCTCCTAGTATCTCAGGGGCTGCCCCAAAGAAGAGGCAGTCAAGCTATCCTCCAAAGCCCCAAGGCAAAAAGCAACGGGTGGAAACTCATCAAGTGGAGAAGCAACCTAGAACGGAGGAGACATTTCCTGACAGGGAGAACAATCTCCCAGGGGAACTTCTTGCCACCAGAGGTTGTGGGGGATCCATCACTGGAGGCTTTCAAGAAGAGATTGGACAACCCTTTGTCTGAAATGGTACAGTTGGGTCATGAAACGTCTGCAAGGAAACCACCAAGTCTTCCTCCTCCTCCTCCTTCTCCCTTCTAGCACTGATGATGTTCCCTAGATGGGTCATGAAACGTCTGCAAGGAAACCACCCAGCTCAGAGAGCCCCAAGGACCCCACAGTCCTCCTCTCCCTGCTCCTCCTCCTCCCCTCTTCAGACCCTCCTACCATCAAGCACTGATTATCAGGGCTCCCAAACTCCCAGGCCTCGGCTCCTTCAGAACGGGGCCTCGCAAGGGGTGGCCTCTGGCACTCGCACACGGAGCTTCGCTCACTTGAGCAGTGTGGCTGCTTGTGCCCAGACGCATGGAACTCGGCTGCCACTCACACAGAACCCGCCCCTCCCCACGCCGGGCTGCCCAGCCAGAGAGGCTGGGTGATGTTACCTGGCTGGGTAATGAAACGTCGAGGAGAGGACAACCCAGCTCAGGGAGCCCCCTTCCACCCCGAGAGGCCGAGATTTCCCTTCTGTTGGGGGCAGCCCTGCCCCTTCTCTCGCCCCCTCCCCAGCCGAAGAGACTTACATGCTTTTCCCCTTCGATCTTCTTATCGGCCACCTGCATGGCGTCCAGGTACTTGAAATAGAGCTCCATCAGCCTGTCCACCTGGGGGAGGGAAAAGGGGGTTTCTCTGGGTATGCGGGGGTCGAAAAAGAACAACCCTTTCGTGCAGAATCTCCCCCTGCCTCGCTCCCGGTGATAGAGTGCTCCTGAACGTGGCAGCTCCGCTTAGCCCCTGCAGAGACCGAGCAATCCTCCCCAGCCTCTTCCGTAAATATCAGAGGAGGGCAGAAAAAAACATCAATTCTAATTAAAGCAGCTCACATTGTAAACAAAAAACACACGGATTGCCGTTCTTCGGGGAAGGGGCACCTTAGGAGAGGCTTGGGGCGCCCCTCGCCCACCGTTCGGCCTCCGCCGCCCTTGATTTTTTCAGAACCGACCCCTCCCTTTGGATCCCAAATTATTTGCCCAGGCTTTGGGAGTCCAGATGGTGAACAGAGGTTGCCTTCGGAGGCTGTGGGGGCTTTTAAAGAAGAGGCTGGGCTGCCCTCTGTCAGAAACGGAGCAGGGTCTCCTGCTTGGGCGGAGGGGGTTGGACTGGATGACCTCCAAGGTCCCTGCCAACTCTATTATTCTATATTCAATGGAAGAGAAGTTGCCTTCGGAGGCTGTGGGAGCTGCTTCCCTGGAGGCCTTCAAGAAGAGGCTGGGCTGCCATTCATCAGGAATGGTGCAGGGTCTCCTGCTTGGGCGGTGGGCTGGACTAGATGACCTCCAAGGTCCCTGCCAACTCTATTATTCTATATTCAATGGAAGAGAAGTTGCCTTCGGAGGCTGTGGGAGCTTTTAAAGAAGAGGCTGGGCTGCCCTCTGTCAGAAACGGAGCAAGATCTCCTGCTTGGGCGGTAGGCTGGACTAGATGACCTACAAGGTCCCTTCCAGCTCTGTTAATCGGTTAATCCTTTCAACATGGGCAGAAAAGACACCTGGGCAAAAGAAGGGAAGGCGGAAGGAACTCGGGGCTGCAAGCCTGTGTTGTGGCCCACCAGCGGCCAGTGGATCTGGCAGCCGATTCGGAGAGTGAGGATGTTGGGGAGGGACATGGGCCAGCCCTGGAGTCTGGGGAAGGCTCGGAGGAGGGCTCTGTGTCAGAGGCAGAGACGGGGCCAGGGCCCTCTGACAGTTATCAGCTGCCTTCGGAGTCAGACATCAGTGGGGCAGAAGAACAGCTGGCGCCTGTTCCCAGTGTGCGCATACGCAGAGTGGCCAGGCAAAGGGAATAGCCAAAGAACAGGGGCCGCCTTGGGAGTAAGGCCACAGGTGGACAATGAATGGCCCCTCCCAGAGGAAACAAAAGAGGAGCGGAAGGGGAGTGGAGTTTGCAGGAGGCCATTCGTTCGCTTCATTGGTTCGTGACTCTCCGAGGCTCCTGGCCAAGTTCTGCAGATCTCAGCCTGGCAGCTCTCCAAGCCAGATGAGGTCTGTGACCGTAAATCCTCCCTGGAAAGACTTTGCTGGATGGGAAGGAGCGGAATTCACAATTAATAAAAGGTTTCTTTTTTCAGGACCAGGAGTTGGCTTCAGGCTCTCGAGAAGGTCAGAGCAGCCTGGCCAAAATAGCCACTGGGCAGGGAGGGAGGGAGGGAGGCCCTGCCAGGCTTCGGGCAACCTCCTTGGACAGTGCCACTGAGATGCCTGGCGCTTCCTTCCCGTTGATGGATGAGGATAGAATACACTTTATGGCCACTTTGAAGGGGCCCTAATGCGTTGAAAGGGAATGGCGTGGCACCGAGAGACCCTCTCTCTCCTCCTCTCTCAAAGGGTCCCTGCCTCCAACATAAGCAGGTCAGATCTGGCCACCCCTCTAGCCATCCCCTCCCCCAGCCCCACTGACCTTCTCGCTGTCGTTCTCGGTGAATTTGTTCAGCAGGCGGGTCCTCTGCTGACTCCGCAGGTTCCTCAGGAGGGAGGCCAGGATGGAGCAGATGTGCTCTGGGGGGAGGGGGGAAAGGGGGGGAGGAAAGAAAGGTAGACATGACTGTGGAAGGACCGACTGATTTACTTACATCTCCTAGTGCAGGGGTCTCCAACCTTTGCAACTTTAAGTCTGAAGGACTTCAGCTCCCAGAATTCTCCAGCCAGCAAAGCTGTCAGTGTCAGGGCCAGGGGTCTCCAACCTTTGCAACTTTACGTCTGAAGGACTTCAGCTCCCAGAATTCTCCAGCCAGCAAAGCTGTCAGTGTCAGGGCCAGGGGTCTCCAACCTTTGCAACTTTACGTCTGAAGGACTTCAGCTCCCAGAATTCTCCAGCAAGCTTTGCTGAAGTCCTTCAGACGTAAAGTTGCAAAGGTTGGAGACCCCTGGCCCAGGCCCTGACACTGACAGCTTTGCTGGCTGGAGAATTCTGGGAGCTGAAGTCCTTCAGACTTAAAGTTGCAAAGGTTGGAGACCCCTGTCCTAGTGAACAACCCCCCTCCTCTCATAGACAGGAGACGGAAAAACAACACGCAGGAAATCAGTCTGCAGAGATTCTCCATCCTGCAGGTCACGGCCGTCCCAAAGAGGTTTTTTTTTCTTTTTCTTTCTGGGTTTCCTTGCAGGCCTTTCGTGACCCAACTAGGGAACATCATCAGAGCTGCAGAGGAGGAGGAGGAGGAGAATTAAAAGCAGTGGAAGAGCTGGTTTCCTCCAGAGGTTTTTTTTAGAAGAGACTGGCCTCTGCTTCGCTCGCTTGCTTGCTATCGGCTGCCATGGAAACGGGGAGGGTGGGGGCAGTAGATGATCTCCTGCTTGAGAAGGATGGACTAGAAGACCTCCGAGGCCCCTTCCAACTCTGCCATTCTGTTACTCTTTCATTTGTGACGGGCTCTGCCCATCTGGCTTTCTTCAGAAGGCTGAGACCTTGAGGGGGGGGGAGGGGATCCACCCACCCGGCCCCCTCCCCCTCCACCCCCCAAGCCACCACTCAGGGATTCCGGATGCAGGCAGGGCCGGAGAGACTCTAATTGGATTGATCTCCACTCAGCCGGCCATCGGCTCAAGCCTTGACCCAGCGGTTCTCCTTCCTCCATGCCCTCATTTTAATGGGCATCGGCCCAGGGGGTGAGGGAGGGGGGTGAGGGAGGGAGGGGAGGCAGAGGAGAAGCGGCCAGGGAAGGTTGTTGGGGGCTCAGGGAACAATCCCCCTCTTCCCCAAAAGCACAGCCCCCCACATCTCCCAAGAAAGCCACCGAGGGTTTGGAAGGAAGGAAGGAAGGAAGGAAGGAAGGAAGGAAGGAAGGAAGGAAGGAAGGAAGGAAGGACAGCTAGAAACAGAGGAGGGGAGAGATTTCTCTTCACAAGCTCGCAAGAGGCAGCAGCCAAAGGAAGAGGCTGGGCTCCCTGCCCTCCATGCCAATCGGTGCCCTGGCGCCCCACTCCTCCCTTTCTTCTCGCTCAGGGTGGCCGGGAGGGGGGTGTTGAAATTGGGGTCCCTGGGACAAGAGGCCCCTCCTCAGCCATGAAAATGAGGCCCCTCCTGGCCCTCCCCCCACCCCCCACTTGGAGCGGATGGGCCCAGCCTCAACTGGAGATCAATGGGGAGTGGGCTAGGAGAAGCCGCCCTCTTTAGAAAGGGGAGGGGGGAAACAGCCGTGATGGGGACCCTTCAGAGGGTCCTGGGTGAAGGGGCGAACTGGTGGGGCAGCTCAGGTAAGAATCATGGCTGCTCCCCAAAGACACCGTAAGAGAAGAGCTGGAAGGGGCCTTGGAGGTCTTCGAGTCCAACCCCCTGCCCATGACAGGAGACCCTAGACCACTTCAGACAAATGGCTCTCCAGGCCCTTCTTGGAAGCCTCCAGGGATGGGTGTTTATCAATGTTCTTCATGGGTGTTTTAGCCTCCAGCCCCCTAATTCTCTCTGACCTCTGGCCAATTACCTGCTGTTTATAGGTCCACTGGAGAGCATCTGCCCCAGAGACAAATTCCTTGTGTGTCCAATCACACTTGGCCAATAAAGTATTCTATTCTATTCTATTCTATTCTCCTTCCTTCTTTCTCTATTCTATTCTATTCTAATTCTATTCTCCTTCCTTCCTTCTCTATTCTATTCTATTCTTATTCTATTCTATTCTCCTTAATTCTTTCTCTATTCTATTCTATTCTATTCTTATTCTATTCTCCTTCCTTCCTTCCTTCTCTATTCTATTCTATTCTTATTCTATTCTCCTTCCTTCCTTCCTTCTCTATTCTATTCTATTCTTATTCTATTCTCCTTCCTTTCCTTATTCTATTCTATTCTTATTCTATTCTCCTTCCTTCTTTCTCTATTCTATTCTATTCATTCTCCTTCCTTTCCTTATTCTATTCTATTCTATTCTATTCCATTGCATTGCATTGCATTGCATTGCATTTCATCCATTCAATTCCTTATTCCATCCCATATTTTCTATTCTATTCTGTGCTGTTCTGTTCCGTTCCCCACAATGCCCCTTCTCTCTCACTGGCAATAAGCAAAGCCATGCTGGGCATGCGGGCAACGCAAAGTCACCCTGTGTGAAGCAGATAAAGCCACCTTCTGCCAAAGGTCTGCCGTGCGGCACCAGAGTTGTTGGCATAGGCCCCTCTGGAAGGAGTGTGCCAGGGAAGGCCCTGCCTGCCAACCTCAGTGGGTCCCACCTGCACGCTCTCCAGTCCTCACAAGCGCCACTCGGCGGCCACAGGCTCATCCCACCACAGACAGGATTAACAGAATATTAACAGATTAACAGTCGGAAGGGACCTTGGAGGTCTTCTAGTCCAACCCACTTTGCCCAAGCAGGAGACCCTGCACCATTTCTGTCCAGGCTCTTCTTGAAAGCCTCCAGGGATGAAGCTCCCACAACTTCTCAAGGCAGCTTCTGCTCCATTGAATCTAGAATAACAGAGTCGGAAGGGACCTTGTAGGTCATCTAGCCCAACCCCCTGCCCAAGCAGGAGACCCTACACCAGGGATGTCCAAACTTGGGAACTTTAAGACTTGTGGACTTCAACTCCCAGAATTCCCCAGCCAGCATAGCTGGCTGGGGAATTCTGGCAGTTGAAGTCCACAAGTCTTAAAGTTCCCAAGTTTGGGCATCCCTGCCCTACACCATTTCTGATGGATGGCAGTCCAGCCTCTTCTTGAAAGCCTCCAGGGATGAAGCTCCCACAACCTCTGAGGGCAACTTCTCTTCCATCGGTTGATTGTCAGTGTGGCAGGAAAATTCGTAATAGGGGGCAAAACTACCTTAACAAACGTCTCACTTACCCACAGAAATGTTGGCCTCGATTGCGGTCGTAAGTCGAGGACGAGCTATAGTCTTTGCACACATCGGGGTTCTTAATTTTTATTTTATTTTATTTTATTAAATTTATATCCCGCCCTTCTCCAAACGGACCCAGGGCGGCGCACAGGAATGTTAAAATACATACAAAACATATAAAATTTAAAAAACTTATTCTAGTAAAACCTGTGCTAAAAACCGAATTAAAATCCCAAATTTAAAACTGTCTAATGGTCAATACAGGGGGTTACGCTAGGCCGGCTAGATGGAATAAATGTGTCTTCAGACACTTGCGGAAGAGGCGGAGGTCAGAGATGGTGCGGAGTTCAGGGGGTAGGTCGTTCCAGAGGGCTGGCCCAGCCACAGAGAAGGCTCTTCCCCTGGGTGTCGCCAGTCGGCATTGTCCAGCCGACGGCACCCTGAGGAGGCCCTCTCTGTGGGAGCGTATCGGTCTGAGGGATGTATGGGGCAGGAGGCGGTCTCGCATATAACTAGGCCCCGAGCCACTCCCAAAGGGACACCCCAAAATCTTCTGCTAATGGACTGGGAGCTGTTGGGGGTGGGGGGGCTCAAAAGAACCGACAAAAGAACCATTTGCCCACATGCAATTCGGCAGAGGTGAGCAACAGGAAACCCCGGTTTTTAATAATACGCCGAGATAAAAATAGAAAGGAAAACAGGGGAATTTTAGCCTGTTTAGGGGAAATCAAGGGGAGATCTATGATTGTGGGAGGCTGAAGAGGAAAACACTCTTAAGCTTTTGTAAATTAAATCTGATTTCATAATTGGTTTCTTTTATCCGTATGTTTTAACAGCAGGATAGCAGAGTTGGAAGGGACCTTGGAGGTCCTCTAGTCCAGCTCAGGGATGAGACCTTCTATCATTTCAGACAAAGGGTTGTCCAATCTCTTCTTAAAAACCTCCAGTAATGGACACCCACAACTTCAACCCACAACATTTAGCTGGGGTTTTTAATTGGCAGGCCAATCTATTTAATATATTTTTAACATATGGTTGTTTAGCTTTTGTATTACCTACCTTTACTGTTGGCTGTGCACCGCCCTGAGTCCTGAAAGGGAGATAGGGCGGTATATAAATTCAATAAATCTGAATCTGAAGACAAGCAGTTCCACTGGTTAATTGTTCTCACTGTCAGGAAATTCCTCCTCAGTTCTAGGTTCTCTCTCCCTTTGTGACTTCCACCCATTTCTTCTTGTAATGAGTTCCAAAGGTGCTTTTTCAAGAGGCAACTGGACTGTCTGGTTTTTCTTTGGAGACGTTTCTCTTCTCATCCGAGAAGCTTCTTCAGCTCTGACTGGATGGTGGATGGCCAGAGCTGAAGAAGCTTCTTGGATGAGAAGAGAAACGTCTCCAAAGAAAAACCAGACAGTCAAAAGAGCACCTTTGGGTCCTTAGTTCTAGGTTGCTTCTCTCCTTGATGACTTTCCACCCATTGCTTCTTGTCCTGCCCTCAGGTGCTTTGGAGAATGGCTTGACTCCCTCTTCTTTGGGGCAGCCCCTCAAATACTGGGAAACTGCTCTCTTGCTTTCCCTGGTCCTTTTCCCCACTAAAGTAGACGAACCCAGCTCCTGAGGCTGTTCTTCCTATCTTTTAGCTTATCTTTGTTGCTCTTTTCTCTTCTGAGTCTTTTTTTATTTATTTATTGTGGAGACCAAAAGTGGTTGCAGGATTCCAAGTGTGGCCTTACCAAAGCCTTATAGCAGGGGTCTCCAACCTTTGCAACTTTAAGTATGAAGGACTTCAGCTCCCAGACTTCTCCAGCCAGCAAAGCTGTCAGTGTCAGGGCCTGGGCCAGGGGTCTCCAACCTTTGCAACTTTAAGTCTGAAGGACTTCAGCTCCCAGAATTCTCCAGCCAGCAAAGCTCAACAACTCTAACCCAGGGGTCTCCAACCTTTGCAACTTTAAGTCTGAAGGACTTCAGCTCCCAGACTTCTCCAGCCAGCAAAGCTTATTATGTATATACCCACATAGCAAAGCTGGCTGGAGAAGTTGGGGAGCTGAAGTCCTTCAGACTTAAAGTTGCAAAGGTTGGAGACCCCTGCCTTATAGAATAGAATAACAGGGAAGCGTCCTTGGAGGTCTTCTAGTCCAACCCCCTGAAGGAGAGCTTGACTCCCTCTTCTTTTGGGCAGCCTCTCAACTACTGGTCCAGTGGATTGCTGGTCCAGTGGATTGCCACGAGGGGGATCTTGTTTGGGAGGAGTTTGACTCCGTTACTTCCGAGGATATGGACAGGTTATGTGGGCGACTGCGAGCCACCACATGTTTATTGGACCCGTGTCCTTCCTGGCTTGTACTGGCATCCTGGGAGGTGACACGAGGTTGGCTCCAAGAGGTTATCAACGCATCCTTGAGTGAGGGTTCCTTGCCTGCCTCCCTAAAAGAGGCCATGGTGAGGCCCCTCCTCAAGAAGCCCTCTTTGGATCCAGCTTTATTAACCAACCATCGTCCAGTCTCCAACCTTCCCTTCCTGGCGAAGGTTGTTGAGAGTGTGGTGGCACAACAGTTTCCCCGTCATCTGGAGGAAATTGATTATCTAGACCCGCGCCAGTCCGGCTTTCGACCCGGGCATAGCACCGAGACGGCATTGGTCGCGTTGGTATATGATGATCTCTGGAGGGCCAGAGATGGGGGTTGCTCCTCCATCCTGGTTCTGTTAGACCTCTCGGCGGCTTTCGATACCATCGACCATGGTATCCTATTGCATCGGCTGGGGGGGTTGGGGGTGGGAGGCACCGTTTTGCGGTGGTTCTCCTCCTACCTCTCTGGCCGATCGCAATTTGTGTTGACAGGAGAGCAGAGGTCGACCCCGAGACCCCTCACATGTGGGGTGCCTCAGGGGTCGGTCCTCTCGCCTCTCCTGTTCAACACATACATGAAGCCGCTGGGCGAGATCATCCGTGGTTTTGGGGTAGAGTACCATCTCTACGCTGATGATACACAGCTGTACATTTCTACCCCAAACCACCCCAACGATGCCGTAGCGGTGATGTGCCAGTGCCTGGAAGCCGTGCGGATCTGGATGGGAAGTAACGGACTCAGGCTCAATCCGACCAAGACCGAGTGGCTGTGGTTTCCGGCTGCCCGATTCAACCAGCTGACTCCATCGCTGGCCATAGGGGGCGAACATCTTGCCCCTGTGGATGGGGCGCGCAACTTGGGTGTCCTCCTGGATACCCGGCTGTCCATGGAAGATCAAGTGACAGCCGTGGCCAGGAGGGCGTTTTACCAGGTTCGCCTGGTACGCCAGTTGCGCCCCCTATTGGATCGGGACGCCCTTCGCACAGTCACTCATGCTCTCGTGACATCCCGACTGGATTATTGCAACTCTCTCTACATGGGGCTCCCCTTGAGGTGTACCCGGAGGCTTCAGTTGGTCCAGAACGCAGCCGCGCGAGCAATTATGGGCACCTCTAGGTTTGCCCACGTAACACCGCTCTTGCGCGAGCTGCACTGGCTACCTGTCGTCTTCCGGGTGCGCTTCAAGGTGTTAATTACCATCTTCAAAGCGCTCCATGGCTCGGGACCTAGCTACCTGCGGGATCGGATCCTGCCCCATACATCCTCACGGCCGATTCGCTCCCACAGAGAGGGACTTCTCCGGGTGCCGTCCACTAGACTTTGTCAGCGGGCGATGCCCAGGGGAAGGGCCTTCTCTGTGGCGGGCCCAGCCCTCTGGAACGACCTTCCCCCCGATATCAGGACAACCACGGACCTCCGCTCCTTCCGCTTAAAATTAAAGACACACTTTTTTCGCCTGGCCGGCCTTGGGTAGTCTCTTTTTAGGTTAGGGGTTTTAGGGGTAATTTTTAGTTTAGTTATGGGTTTTAGCGCAGGATCAATTTAATCCATTTTTAATTTTGTATTTTGTATTTTGTCTGTGGTCTTATTTGTATTTTTAATTGCCTGTGCCCCGCCTCGAGTGCCCTTGGGGAGAGAGCGCGGGATATAAAATTAAATTATTATTATTATTATTATTATTATTACTGGAAGACTGCTATCCTGTCTCCCCTAGTCCTTCTTTTCATTCAACTAGCCATGCCCAGTTCCTGCAACCGTCCATCGTATGTTTTAGTCTCCAGTCCCCTAATCCTCTTGGTTGCTCTTCTCTGCCCTCTTTCTAGAGTCTCCACGTCTTTTCTACATCGTGGTGACACTGTAAGCCGCTCAGAGTTGCCTTGAATTTAATAACCTTAAAAAAAAACCCACATCCCTGCTGGGGTCTCCAAAACCCCTGGCTTATTTCCCAAGCTGCCAGGAGGAGGCTCCCGTCAGAGGCTCCTTGACGGCCGTGAAGAGCAAGGGGCCGTTGGAGAGAAACCCCCGTTTCCACCTGCAGTGTTCCTGCTCATGCTCCAAGCCGGAGCGCTCCCCCCCTCTGGATCTGGGCTCCTGCGTGACGCCCATACATATGGCAAAGCATTTACACATGTCTGATTAATTGAATAAGCCCACTTGCTCTTTCTCTGCCTTGTCGTGGCAAATTCATCTCCGGTGTAAAACGCTGACCGGATGAGGAGCTCCCGAAGACGCCTCACTCCTGGAGCAGGAGAAGAAGAAAAGCCTCGGAGACTTTGGAGGGGGAACAGGGACGGACACTATTATAGGGAGCCCTCGACTTACGACCAGCATCGAGCCCCAAAATTCCCATCGCTAAGCGAGGCAGTTTTGCGAAGAGAGTTTTGCCCCCATTTATTTATTTGTGAACTTCCCTGCCACGGCTTGTTTAAGCCAACTGTTGCCGTTGTTAAGTGAGTCGCGCGGTTGTTAAGTGAATCTGCTTCCCCGTTGATTCCGCTCGTCAGAAGGTTGTATGGTAAAACTAATAGAAAGAGAGAGGTGATGATGTAAAATGGACAATTAAGGATGTAAGGCAGGGATGTCCAAACTTGGGAACTTTAAGACTTGTGGACTTCAACTCCCAGGAGTTGAAGTCCACAAGTCTTAAAGTTCCCAAGTTTGGACATCCCTGATGTAAGGGAATAATCTCTGTTCAAAATGAAGGAATATTAACTGCAACTGACTATACGATGCATGAGGATAGATGATGTATTTGTTTATATTGGATCGATGTCTAGATCGATATGCAATTGAAATATGGAACCACAAAAATCTTATAACCGAACGACGTGCTAGACGTAACCAATTTCATTGTAATTGTATTACAATATTATTACAATGACAATAAAGATTATTATTATCATCTGATGAGGAGGTTATAAGTCCATATGTTTTGTTTGTTTTTGTATGTGTAAAAATAATAAAAAAAAACTTTCAAAAAAAAAAAAGAAGGTTGCAAAGGGGGATCACGTGACCCTGGGTCCCTGCGACCGTCGTAAAGGCGAGCCAGCTGAGAACAATGCATCCGTCGTTGGTCCATCACGGGAGGTTTTGAAGAAGAGACCGGACGGCCGTCGGTCTCAATTGGCCACAGGGTTTCCTGCCTGAGCAGGGGGTCAGACTAGAGGACCTCGGAGGCTCCTTCCAACTCTGTTAGCTGTCTCCTCCTCCCCCCTGCCAGAGCTCCCCCCAAGCCCCCCACCCCAGAAGCCGGGCCCGCAGCTGCCTTCTCTCTCCTGGCTTCCCAGGAACGAAGCTTCCTCTTTCCATCACTCAACCTGGAGAAGTCGAGCAATTAACAATTTCGTTTTATTCAAGCCCTTCGGCACCTTGATTCATGACGTTGGGGAGTCCGGGGGGGGGGGGGGATTTTGAACATTGACGTGTCAGGGATCTGCGAGAGGGGGGGGACGACGACAAGGGTGCTGTCTCCACTCGTGACAAGGCTGGTCGCAGGAGAAGCCCATCCATCTCTGCCAGCCAGCCTCTGAATCAAGGGGAGGCAGGGAGGAGGCGTTCTCCATTGTTCCTCTGGATCGGACCATGCCGCCCCCCCCCCGCCCCGCCCCCCCCCCCCCGGTCTGCTCCTTCGTGGCAGGGACCCCCCCCCTGAAGAAAGGGGTGGGGGGAGGAAAGGTGGGCCAGGAGAGACCGTCCCCACCTCGCTCTCCCCCTTGAAATGGCCTAGCTTTGCTGTGAAGGCCAATGATGATGCTCCCATCACGGAGGGGGGAGGAGGAGGAGGCAGGAGGAAGCAGGGCAGAGGCCCAAAGGCTCAGGAAAAACAGGGGGTGGGTGAGGGGGGGCGCTGAGGACCAATCTGGCCCCAGGAGACAAGGACACAACCCCTCAGGAGCAGCACGGAAGCCCTCCGTGGCCAGACCCACCAGGGGAAGCCACCTACTGTGCCGTGGACAGGAGGGGAGTGAGAAGGGAGGGCAGGCAAAGGGGGGGGGGGTTGAAAACCTTCCAGTGGGGCAGGGAGGGAAAGGGGGCAGCTGGGAGTGATTCCCAAGAGAGGGGGCGTTGTGGCTGCTTTGGTGCTGCCGGCTGCTCAGGTGATCTCCCCTCTCAATGTTCTGTGACAGTTTCCCAGCCACTCTTGCAATCCCCCACTCCACTGGGCAGCAGCCACTTACCTGCCTGCAGGAAGGGAAGGGACAAGAGGGCAGGGGATGGGGTAGGATAGGTAGTAAGGTAGGTAGGTAGAAAAGAAGGAGAATGGAAGGAAGGAGGGAGGAAGTAAGAATGGAGAGGAGAGAGGGACAAAGGAAGGAAGGAGAAAGGGGGGAGGAGGGAGGGAGGGAAATGGAAAGGAAGGAAGGAAGGAAAGAGGGAGGAGAAAGAATGGAAAGGAGGAAGGGAGAGAAGGGAGAGGAGGGAAGGAAGGGGATAGGGAGGGAGGGAGGAAGCGAGAGGAAAGGAGGGAGGAGGAAGAATGGTAAGAAGGAGAACAGAAAAATTGAAAGAAGGGAGGGAGAGAAGGAAGAGATGGAAGAAGGAAGGGAGGGTAAGGAGGGAGGGAGGGAGGAGGGAAGGAAGCAGAGAGGAAAGGAGGGAGAATGGAAGGAAGGAGAGAGGGAGGGAGGAAAAATGGAAAGGAGGAAGGGAGGGAGGGAGGAAGAGAGAGAAGAAGGAAGGGAGGATTCCTGATGCTTCTTGGCAGCTTCCCCCAGAGAAACTCAATGGGGAAGCCCCTCCTGCTGCTTTTCTGCCCACCTGTGGTCATCCCTCCCCCCCCCCATTCAGGTAGGGAGATGCCTCTGCAGTCCCTGGGGGGAGGGCCCCTCCTCCTCCTCCTCCTCCTCCTAATGAGGCCGAGGCTCTGGTGAGCTTGGCCTGCCTTCCTCAGACGCAGGGAGCATTACTGATATGCATTAAGTATGTAATTCCTAAGTAGATTTGCTAAGTACGGTTAATAAGCAGACATTTGTGGGAACCGGCTGCAGGATTACAGATAAAAATTACCGATAGAGGTTTAAGAGGGAGAAATCAATGCAGATTTATAGAAATAAGCATGCAAATCTGTTTTATACAGAAACATTAGCAGGGAATCTAAGCCATAATACGCCCTGTTCCTGCGGTGGGAAGCCTGCTGGGGGGGTGGGCATTCCCAGAGAACCCCACCCCCCAGAAGATGCTTCCCCCGCTCCTCATCTATGGGGGGGGGGGGATATTCAGCATCTTGTGCAGGACTTCAAAACCCACAAGCCAAATATGACAGTTAAGAGGCTAATCCCAAGGCATCCTGCCAGGGAGAGTAAAATGACAGAATAACCAGGTTGGAAGGGACCCTGGAGGTCTTCTAGTCCAACCCCCTGTTCAAGCAGGATAGCCTAGCCTAGACCATTTCAGACAAGTGGCTGTCTGATGCGGCCTGCCAGGGGCCAGTGGAGCTGGTAGTAAATTCGGACAGTGAGGAGGTTGGGGAGGAACTTGGGCCAGTCCTGGAGTCTGGGGTAGGCTCTGAGGAGGGCAGAGAGGGGGCCAGGGCCATCTGGGAGTTATCAGCAGATATCAGACATCAGTGGGGCAGAAGAACAGCTGGAGCCTGTTCCCAGTGTGCGCATGCGCAGTGCTGCCAGGAGAAGGGAACAGCCAAAGAACAGGGGTTGACTTGGGAGGAAGGCCACAGGTGGAGGATGAATGGCCCCTCCCAGAGGGAATAAAAGAGGAGCGGAAGGGGAGTGGAGTTTGCAGGAGGCCATTCGTTCGCTTCATTGGTTCGTGACTCTCCGAGGCTCCTGGCCAAGTTCTGCAGATCTCAGCCTGGCAGCTCTCCAAGCCAGATGAGGTCTGTGACCGTAAATCCTCCCTGGAAAGACTTTGCTGGATGGGAAGGAGCGGAATTCCCAGGAAATGAAGAAAAGGGTTTTTTGTGGGGACCAGGAGTTGCTTCAGGCTCTCGGGAAGCCTCGCTCAGAACCCCCTCCAGTCTCTTTTAAAAAGAGACTTCTAGTCCACACCAACCTCCCTCATTGAGGCCATTTTATCTGCAGAAAGTCCCAATGGAGGAAACTAGGGTGGAGAGTCCCGGATGCGAAATCTGCGCCACACGACACAAAGACAAACGCCTGGCCAACTCCCACCTGTGTGGCAGCTGCCTGCCTTCGACCATGTTTCACACTTACGACCTCTGTGCCATCCCCAAGGACACCTGATCAAAATCCAGAGGCTTGGCAACTGACTCCTATTTATGACCGCTGCTGTGTCCCACGATGCCCTTTTGCGACCTTCTGGTCAACGAAGGAGGCAGATTTACTTAACGACCGAGTGACTGACTTAACAGCTGCAGTGATTCACTTAGCAACGGAAGCAAGAAAGGGCGCAAAACAGGGCAAGACTCCCTTAACAAACGTCTCGTTGAGCAGCAGAGACGCGGGGCTCCATTGTGGTCGTATGTTGAGGACTGGGGAGACATTTGGAGGACGCCCTCAAGTGTCGCTCTCCAAAACGGATGGGTACGAATGGATCCACATGGGAAGAATTCAATTAGCTACTCTATTGCTGGTGCCTATAATACAGGAATCTTCCCAGATTAAAAAAGGGGCCAATGGCAGTCAGGGGCTTTTCCAGAGGAGGAGCCTGCGTCGCGACGATACGACGCTTGATCTCGCTGCTGCGAGATCATTGTCGATTCTTTTGCCGCTGGATGGTCCAATTGGACCTAAACTGTCCTGAAGGGACAGTGAAGCCGAAGCCGAATCTCTGCTGATCACAGGGACACCGCAAAGTCCCTGTTTGATCCAGATTTGCTTCAAATCCGCAGTAAACAGACAGCCCCCCCCCCCCCCCCAGGCTGGCAAAGTTGCTGACAGCTCCGGAAAGAAAGAGACGAGAGTGAAAGTGGATTCTAGCTGGGAAGCTGCGTATTGACTTAAAAGAGACTGCTTTAAAAGAGTTTCCCCGTAAGAATTTTTAAAACTAAGCTGAAACTTAAAAAAAAACAAAAA
Source organism: Rhabdophis nuchalis (assembly GCA_039707465.1). Classification (NCBI taxonomy): domain Eukaryota; kingdom Metazoa; phylum Chordata; class Lepidosauria; order Squamata; family Natricidae; genus Rhabdophis; species Rhabdophis nuchalis. Next base: position 250,105,790 of record CM077644.1, read on the forward strand.
TAAGCGGCGGAATTAAGCACTGGTGGACTTGGTCAACGGAATATCACAATTTCTTCAATTGATACTTTAAATCAGGGGTCTCCAACCTTTGCAACTTTAAGTCTGAAGGACTTGAGCTCCCAGACTTCTCCAGCCAGCTTTGCTATGTGGGTGTATACATAATAAGCTTTGCTGGCTGGAGAAGTCTGGGAGCTGAAGTCCTTCAGACTTAAAGTTGCAAAGGTTGGAGACCCCTGATTTAAATGGAAGCTATGAAGAACTCTTAAAAGGAACAGAGTAAGTTTTTCCTCTTCTATTTTTTTTTCTTGTTTACAACCTGTGGATTAAATCTCTTCCTTTTCACTTGTATGGGTGACTTTTAATTTCTTTCCTCTTCTTTTTACTACACTTAAGAATACTTAAAAGGGGCTTATTTCCCTCTTGCGGCTACGCAAGGATTCCAGACTAATTCCTCCCTTGACTCCTCCCTCTGGCGTGGCCGGCTTCTCTCCAACATAAGCACTTTGTTTTGCACGAAGTAAATTCAACCAACAGATAAGAAATAAACGATCGCACCGGCTGATATTCTCGCGCCTGCCTTGGCATCCTTTCCTATCTGCAATTCATGCCAGCAGCAATGAAAGCCGCCCGCCTAGAATCCCCCCAAATGGTGAGATATGGGCAGTATATAAATTTCATAATTAATAAATCAAGTGAGCAAACTCCCATTTGACGGGGCCGACTTGTTGGCAGGGGCTGCAGAGGAGAAAGGCGATGAGGACCCTTCCCCGAATTGTCACCGGGGCACAACTGCACAATGCACGGCCAAGGTAGCGCCAGTGAGTGCCAGCCCCCTCTTCTCCCCCCCCCCAACACGAGGCCTCTTGCAACTGTCACAAGGAACCGACGTTAGGAGACAGAGTTTCTGGTCTGCGTAAACAGGCGTCCGCTGGAAAGCGCATGTAGGGAGTGCGCGGTGTGTTTAAACAGCTGGCAGAGACTAGGAGGAAAGATCAAAGTCAACCTAATCACTTTTAGCCTCCCGCCTGGCAAATATTTATCCACTGAGCACAACTGCCACGGACACACTTGGCTTGCAGGCGGCTCTTTCCCAAGCCGTGGAATGGCTTTGATCGCCAGGTGATGCTGTGGGCAACAAGGGGCAGCGCAGGCGGGGGTCCTGGGTGGCGCAGGGACACTGCTAGCCTGTGGGGTCAAGTAGATCGGGCACCCCGGATGTATGCCTTTCGCAGAAACTTTGGTCCTGCGAAAGGAAATCTGGGACTGGGTTTGAGTTTCACGCTCTTCTGTTTTCCCAGCTGTGGGAGAAAGAGACTCTGTCAGGTCTGCAGCCATGTTTTCTTTTGGGACTGTGGCCTGCCACACTTTCTATTCTTCTGCTTTGCATTTTCTATGGTGGGAAAATGGGAGGGAGTCAGATGCTAGGTAGCCATAACAACATTCTTTCTAGAAAGCCAAGGTTATCCTTTGTCTCTGCACACCTCTGCACCTGACCGGAACTGAATGGGTGGAAGCTGCCAGTGTGGCAGTGGGAGATTGGCTTCCATGGGATGGGCTTGTGGGTGGGTGGTGGGTGGGGGCAAGATCTTGGACTTTCAAGTGGGTGGGGGGGAAACCGGGAAGCTTTCAGATCCAGAGTTTTTCAACCCAGATATTTGTTCCTACCCCTTCCAGCACTGATGGTGTTACTTACCCTGTTTCCCTGAATATAAGCCCTCCCTGGATAATAACCCCCCCCCCCAAATTGCAAGACAGCAGGAGCCTTGAAGTGACCACGCTCACCGCCTCCTGCACCTCAAAAATAATAAGACTTCCCAGAAAATAAGGCCAAGCGTTTATTCCCCGGGGGGGGGGGGGTGTCAAAAGAAAATAAGACCCTGACTTATATAAACACAGTAGTTGAGCAATGGAATGTCTGCAAGGAAACGAGGAAGCTCAGAGACCCCCAAGGACCCCACAGCCCTCCTCCATCTCCTCTCCTCCTCCCCCTTTTTCCTCTTCCTCTTCTAATCTCTTTTCCTTTTCCTCCTCTTCTTCTCCCCCTTTTCCCTTTTCCTCCTCTCCTTCTCGCCTTCTTTTTCCTCTTCCTCTTCTCCTCTTTTTCCTTTTCTTCCTCTTCCCCTTTTTCCTTTTCCCCGTCTCCTTTTTCCTCTTCCTCTTCTTCTTTCCTTTTCTTCCTCTTCTTCTCTTTTTCCTTTTCTTCCTCTTCTCCTCTTTTTCCTTTTCCTCCTCTCCTTCTCCTCTTTTTCCTCTTCCTCTTCTTGTTTCCTTTTCTTCCTCTTCTTCTCTTTTTCCTTTTCTTCCTCTTCTCCTTTTTCCTTTTCCTCCTCTCCTCTTTTTCCTTTTCCTTTTCCTCTTCTTCTCCTTTTTCCTTTTCCTCCTCTCCTCTTTTTCCTTTTCCTCCTCTTCTTCTCCTTTTTCCTTTTCCTCTTCTCCTCTTTTTCCTTTTCCTCCTCTCCTTCTCCTCCTTTTTCCTCTTCCTCTTCTTCTGTTTCCTTTTCTTCCTCTTCTCCTCCTCTTTTTCCTTTTCCTCCTCTCCTTCTCCTCGCCTTCTTTTTCCTCTTCCTCTTCTCCTCTTTTTCCTTTTCCTCCTCTCCTTCTCGCCTTCTTTTTCCTCTTCCTCTTCTCCTCTTTTTCCTTTTCTTCCTCTTCCCCTTTTTCCTTTTCCCCGTCTCCTTTTTCCTCTTCCTCTTCTTCTTTCCTTTTCTTCCTCTTCTTCTCTTTTTCCTTTTCTTCCTCTTCTCCTCTTTTTCCTTTTCCTCCTCTCCTTCTCCTCTTTTTCCTCTTCCTCTTCTTGTTTCCTTTTCTTCCTCTTCTTCTCTTTTTCCTTTTCTTCCTCTTCTCCTTTTTCCTTTTCCTCCTCTCCTCTTTTTCCTTTTCCTTTTCCTCTTCTTCTCCTTTTTCCTTTTCCTCCTCTCCTCTTTTTCCTTTTCCTCCTCTTCTTCTCCTTTTTCCTTTTCCTCTTCTCCTCTTTTTCCTTTTCCTCCTCTCCTTCTCCTCCTTTTTCCTCTTCCTCTTCTTCTGTTTCCTTTTCTTCCTCTTCTCCTCCTCTTTTTCCTTTTCCTCCTCTCCTTCTCCTCGCCTTCTTTTTCCTCTTCCTCTTCTCATTTTTCCTTTTCTTCCTCTTCTTCTCCTCTTTTTCCTCTTCCTCTTCTCCTTTTTCCTTTTCCTCTTCTCCTCTTTTTCCTTTTCCTCCTCTCCTCCTCTCCTTCTTTTTCCTCTTCCTCTTCTTGTTTCCTTTTCTTCCTCTTCTCCTCTTTTTCCTTTTCTTCCTCTTCTCCTCTTTTTCCTTTTCCTCCTCTTCTTCTTCTTTTTCCTTTTCCTCTTCTCTTTTTCCTTTTCCTCCTCTCCTTCTCCTTCCTCTTCCTCTTCTTGTTTCCTTTTCTTCCTCTTCTTCCTGCCCCTGCAAAGCCCCAGGTTTGCCTGGGGCACTCTGGCGCCCCCCTTCCTCTTCCCAGCGGCAGCAGCCCAGCTGGGGAAACTGAGGCGGCCTCCGGGCTGCAGACGGCGGCGGCACCAGGGAAACCATCTCCGGTTGGCACCAACACCATCAGGAAGTCACCCAAAGCCCAGGCAAGCGTGCCAACCCACCCAGGGGTTGCGAGGGGAGATAAGGGCCGTCATTCAAAGGGTTGGGGGCGCACCAGGGGAGCCGGCATTGTCTGAAAGACAAAGGGGGGGGGAGCAGCTCCCTGGGCCAGCCTGGGCCCCTGCCAGAAGGACGGTGGGGCTGGGGAGGGCAGGAGAGGGAGGGCAGGCAGGCAGGCCCACGTCTGTCGTGCCAAGAAAGGGGGAAACGAGGAGCTTGTTAAGGAGGGGGGGTCCTTGGTGCTCTCCAAGTTTGGGGTGGGGGGTGGGGGGGCTTGCAGATGTTTCATGACCCAAAATAGGGAACATCATCAGTGACAGAAGGGAGTGGGGTTTAACAGCAGGAGGAGGAGGAGAAGGAGGAAAAGGGGGAAGGAAAGAGGAGGAGGAGGAAAAAGGGGAAGGAGAAGGAAGAGGAGGAGGAAAGGGGGAAAGAAAAAGGGGAAGAAGGGAGGAAAAAGGGGAAGGAAAAAGGGGAAGGAGAAGAAACAGGAGGAGGAGGAGGAAAAGGGGGAAGGAGAAAGGGGACGGAGAAAGAGGAAGAAGAAGGAAGAGGAGGAAAAGGGGGAAGGAAAAAGTGGAAGAAGGGAGGAAAAGGGGGAAGGAAAAAGGGGAAGAAGGAAGAGGAGGAGGAAGAAGAGGAGAAGGAAGAGAAGAGGAGGAGGAGGAAAAGGGGGAAGGAGAAGGAGGAGGAGGAAGAGGAGAAGGAGGAAAAGGGTGAAGGAAAAAGGGGACGGAGAAGGAGGAAGAGGAGGAGAATTGTGGGGTCCTTGATGCTCTCTGAGCCTGGTTGCCTTGTTGAAGACGTTTCATGACCCAACTAGGCAACGCCATCAGTGCTAGATGGGAGTGGGGTTTGGGGAGAGGAGGAAGAGGGGGACCAAGGATGACTGGCTTCTTTCTGAGCTTGCTTGTTTCCTTGCAGACGTGGCCCGGACTCTCCTCCCGGCCCCCTTCCCTTCTGCACCCCCATAACCTTCCCTCCCCTCCCCCTCATTTAATCACCTTGTCATTTATAGGCTTTGTACAACATAAAATCAATACTGGTTGGCAGCCGCTGGGGCCTGTGTGTGTGTGTGTGTGTGTGTGTGTGTGTGTGTGTGAAGATACACGATTGTCCTGCACAATTTACAGCTGTGGGGAGTGCTGGCCATACAGATGTGCTGCGCAATTCAGAGGATTTGAAAAGGGCGGATTTGGAAGAAGCACAAAAATCTCTACGTTTTTATTCCCCTTGTTTTACTTTTTAAGTCATCCAAGGTGGGGGGGAAACGCACTTCAATGGCTCTTCTTCTTTCTCCTCCTAGTCTCCACACAACAACCACCCAGCCAACTTACCTGCCTAAGGCTGGACTAGAACTCCCAGTCCCCTGGTGATTGACCCCAAGTCACCTAGCCTGATTTCCTGCCTAAGGCAGGACTAGAACTCACAGTCTCCTGGTCCCTAGGCCGGCACCTTAGCCTCTACACCAGGGGTGTCCAAACTTGGGAACTTTAAGACTTGTGGACTTCAACTCCCAGAATTCCCCAGCCAGCTATGCTGGCTGGGGAATTCTGGGAGTTGAAGTCAACAAGTCTTAAAGTTCCCAAGTTTGGACACCCCTGCTCTACACCAACCTGGCTGTCATCCAATACTGGCTCTTATCCTGGGCAAAGCAAAGACAGGACCCCCAAAACCCTCTCACAGAGGAGAAGCACTACTGAGTAGATGCACCATCTCAGCCACAGATTCCTAACACCTAGCAATGACTCTGAGAGGCATCTTGGAGTCTTAGAGCAGGGGTCCCCAACCTTTGCAACTTTAAGTCTGAAGGACTTCAGCTCCCAGACTTCTTCAGCCAGCTTTGCTTTAAAGCAGGGGTCTCCAACCTTTGCAATGTTAAGTCTGAAGTACTTCAGCTCCCAGACTTCTCCAGCCAGCAAAGCTCAACAACTCTAACCCAGGGGTCTCCAACCTTTGCAACTTTAAGTCTGAAGGACTTCAGCTCCCAGTCGGGGAGCTGAAGTCCTTCAGACTTAAAGTTGCAAAGGTTGGGGACCCCTGTCTTAGAGGACAACCAGCTAAAGAGGAGCCAGCCGTGTGCGGCAGCAGCCAAAAAAGCCCATGCAATCCTAAATTGCTTTGAACAGAAGGATACAATCAAGATCAAGGGAGGTACCAATACCACTCTATAAAGCCTTAGTAAGGCCACACCTAGAGTCCTGCATCCAGTTTTGGTCACCACATTATAAAAAAGATGTTGAGAATCTAGAAAGAGGGCAGAGAAGAGCAACGAGGAGGATGAGGGGACTGGAAGCTAAAACATACGATGGACGGTTGCAGGAACTGGGCCTGGCTGGTCTAGGGAAGAGAAGGACCAGGGGAGACAGGAGAGCATCTTCCAATATTTGAGGGGCTGCCCCAGAGAGGAAGAAGGGGGTCCAGCTATTCTCCAAAGCCCCTGAAGGCCAGACAAGGAAGAATGGATGGAAACTGACCCAGGAGAGATTCAACCTGGAAATAAGGAGGAATTTCCTGACCATGAGAACCATCAACCCATGGAACAGAAGTTGCCTTCAGAAGTTGTGGGAGCTTCATCCCTGGAGGCTTTCAAGAAGAGGCTGTACGGCCATCAGTCAGAAATGGTATAGGGTTTCCTTCCTTGGGCAGGGGGTTGCACTAGATGACCTCCAAGGTCCCTTCCAACTCTGCTAATCTGTATCTATCTACCTTTTCTGCTCAAGACGTTCTTAACGGGCAGAGACCTCAGCTGACTGTTTCTATGACTCATTAACTCTATGCCCTTTCCCCCCCATCATAGGAGAGTTGGAAGAAATCCTTTGCTGAAATCCAACGATAAACATTCTTAGCCACTGACGTTTAAATTATTTAACGGCATAAAAACAAGCAAAAGGACCCCCATCTTTTAAAAACCAGGGGTTTGAATGGATGATTGTAATAACCCAACATGGCAGCCCTACTTAAAATCCCCGGGGTCTCCACACAGGGAGCCACCCGAGGAGGATCTGGTCTGTAGATGGGGACCAAGTGGGTTTCTGGATCTGACCCCTGGCTCACAGCTGGAAACCGATTTAATCCAGCCCTGAATGGATCCTGAGTGAAGAGGAAACACTGCAGTGGATCCCACTGTCAAACCTATGAGCTTTTTCTTAGAGGCTTTGGTCCAAACTGTCTCCATTTAGACCAGGGGTCTCCAACCTTTGCAACTTTAAGTCTGAAGGACTTCAGCTCCCAGACTTCTCCAGCCAGCAAAGCTGTCAGTGTCAGGGCCTGGGCCAGGGGTCTCCAACCTTTGCAACTTTAAGTCTGAAGGACTTCAGCTCCCAGACTTCTCCAGCCAGCAAAGCTGTCAGTGTCAGGGCCTGGGCCAGGGGTCTCCAACCTTTGCAACTTTAAGTCTGAAGGACTTCAGCTCCCAGACTTCTCCAGCCAGCAAGGCTGTCAGTGTCAGGGCCTGGGCCAGGGGTCTCCAACCTTTGCAACTTTAAGTCTGAAGGACTTCAGCTCCCAGAATTCTCCAGCCAGCAAAGCTGTCAGTGTCAGGGCCTGGGCCAGGGGTGTCCAACCTTTGCAACTTTAAGTCTGAAGGACTTCAACTCCCAGACTTCTCCAGCCAGCAAAGCTGTCAGTGTCAGGGCCTGGGCCAGGGGTCTCCAACCTTTGCAACTTTAAGTCTGAAGGACTTCAGCTCCCAGAATTCTCCAGCCAGCAAAGCTGTCAGTGTCAGGGCCTGGGCCAGGGGTCTCCAACCTTTGCAACTTTAAGTCTGAAGGACTTCAGCTCCCAGAATTCTCCAGCCAGCAAAGCTGTCAGTGTCAGGGCCTGGGCCAGGGGTCTCCAACCTTTGCAACTTTAAGTCTGAAGGACTTCAGCTCCCAGACTTCTCCAGCCAGCAAAGCTTATTATGTATACACCCACATAGCAAAGCTGGCTGGAGAAGTCTGGGAGCTGAGGTCCTTCAGACTTAAAGTTGCAAAGGTTGGGGACCCCTGGGTTAGAACAATACAAAGCTTTGCACTGGGAAGAACCAATGATGGGAGGGGGGACATTTGAGTAGGGTCCGAAGGGAGCTGCCCCCTCCCCTCCGAGGGCAGAAGAGCCCCCCAAAGCAGCCCACCTCTTCCCAGGAACCCCTCCTGACGGGCAGCTTTTGGGTGGCTGCGCAGTCCATGATTGTGGGCTGCTCTGACAGCCAAGCCATCATTATGGGAAATTAGTAGCCCTTATTTTATGTTCTTTTATTTCCATGCGTTCTGCTTCCACAGTCCATAACGCCAGAGGCCCGATGTCTGGAAGCACTAAAAGGTTATTAGCACATCCATATTTTTCTTTTCTTTTACGTCTTAACATACTTTTCCCTCTGAAAATGCTTAGTTAACTTTGCTTAGTGATATCCTGCTTTTGACCCAATTCCTTAACAAGGTTTGTTTTTGGAAAACAAAGAAGATAATCTGAAATCAAAGACTCATTAGAGCTCTACAGAATTGGAATTGCAGGGAGGGAGGGAGGGAGGGTGGGGGGAGATCCCAGGCCAATATCTCCACGGGGAGCCTGGGTTGCAAGGCTGCAGCGCCTGTCTGAAGGGGGGAGGGCGATTCAGGTGCCCCATCCTCCAGCCCTTTCAAGCTTCTGGATGGGTTGTGTGGGGAGAGGTTGCCTCTCTGGGTCGCTTTTATGGGGGGCCTTATCTCTCCTCCCCTGTTGGATGGATGGATGGGAGGGAGGGAGGGAGGGAGGGAAGGGAATGAGGGAGAATGGGAGGAAGTAGGGAGGAAGGGACAAACAAAGAGAGAGGGAGGAGGAGGAGGGAGGGAGGGAGAATGGAAGAGAGGGAGAAAGGAAAAATGGAAAGGAGGGAAGGATGAAGGATGAAGGAAGGAAAGTGGGAGAGGGAGAATGGAGGGAGAAAGGAAGAGGAAGGAAGGAAAGTGGGAGGGAGACTGGAAGGAGGGAAGGATGAAGGAAGGAAGGAAGGAAGGAAGGAAGGAAGGAAGGAAGGAAGGTAGGAGAGCAAGAGGGAGAAGGGAGGGAGGGAGGGAGAATGGAAGGAAGGAGACCGCCTTCTGCCCCATACATCCCTTCGGCCGATTCGCTTGCACAGAGAGGGTCTTCTCCGGGTGCCGTCCGCCGGGCAATGCCGGTTGGTGACCCCCAGGGGAAGGGCCTTCTCTGTGGCGGGCCCGGCCCTCTGGAACGACTTGCCCCCCAAACTCCGGACCACCACGGACCTCCGCCTCTTCCGCCAACGTTTGAAGACCTATTTTTTTTCATCTAGCCGGCCTAGCTTAGACCCCGAGAGCATCACCACAGACTGAATTTTAAATTGCTCCAAATTGATTTTAAATTAGCGGGTAATTTTTGGGAATGTTTTAGCACAGGACACTTTAATTTAATCTGATCTTACTATTTGTAGTCTTATTTATTATGTTTGCTTTTACTTATGTGTTGTATTACTGTTTTTTAACCTCCTGTGCACCGCCCTGAGTCCCCTTGGGGAGATAGGCGCGGTATAAAAATCAAATAAAAATCAAATAAAAAAATATTTTTAAAAAAATCAAATAAAATCTCAAGAGAGTTGGAAGCCAATGCCTTTTTTTCCTTTTTCCCTTCCTTTCCCCCATTCTCTCCACTTCCCTTTTTTCCTTTCCTGATCTTCCTTATATTTGCTTTTGCATTCTTTTCCTATGTCATGTTATACATTAATTAACTATGAATACTGACTTTTGGAAAAGCGCCTTTGTGACAACCGTGATCTGGATGATGGAGAATCTCCACGGACATTTACGATTTGCACGCTGACGATTACGGCTACATTCGTTCCTCAGAAATCTCAGACGTAAATTTGCCACACTGAGCAACTCTTAACAGAAGGGACCACGGCTTCAGAAATAGCAGTAGCCCTTAGACTTATATACCGCTTCACGGTGCTATTACAGGCCCCTCTAAGCGGTTTCCAGAGTCAGCCTCTTGTTCCCCCAACCATCTGGGTCCTCCTTTGACCCACCTGGGAAGGAGGGAAGGCTGAGTCAACCTGGAGCCTGGTGGGATTCGAACTGTCAAATTGCAGGCAGCCTTCAGGCAGCAGAAGGAGCCTGCAGTCCTGCACTCTAACCACTGTGCCACCATGGCTCATATGATAGAGTAGATGGATGGATGGATGGATTGATAGAGATAGATAGAGATAGATAGATAGATGATAGATAGATAGATAGATAGATAGATAGATAGATAGATAGATAGATAGATAGATAGATAGAGATAGATAGAGATACATAGATAATAACAATAGCACTTAGACTTATATACCGCTTCATAATGTTTTTTCAGCCCTCCCTAAGCGGTTTGCAGAGTCAGCCTCTGGCCCCCAACAATCTGGGCCTTCATTTGACCCCTCAGAAGGACGGAAGGCTGAGTCAACCTGGTGGGATTCAAATTGCCAAACTGCAAGCAGACGGCAGTCAGTAGGTGCAGTATTGCACTCTAACCTTGAGCCAGTCACGATCGAACGACTGCCGGCAGAGTTAACCCGCAATAAAGCATTCTAACCACTGGGTCACCCTGCCTTCCTTCTTTCCTTCCCGACTGCCTTTTTCTCCTTCCTTCCTTTTTCTTTCCTTCACTAGCTATAGCTCTTACACTTATATACCGCTTCATAGTGCTTCGCAGCCCTCCCAAAGTGGTTTATAGTCAGCATATTTGCCTGCACAACAATATGGGTCCTCATTTGACCCACCTGGGAAGGACGGAAGGCTGAGTCAACCTGGAGCCTGGTGGGATTCGAACTGCCAAGCAGCCGGCAGTCAGCAGAAGGAGCCTGCAGTCCTGCGCTCTAACCACCGAAGCCCAGGTGACGTTTTCTGCCTCTGCTCAGGTGTATTTCTGAGCAGGTGACAGCAGACCCCTTGAGCGCAAAGGAAGCCTGGCCACACTTCCTAGGACAGGGCTCTGCAAAGTTGGCTCTTTTAAGACTGGTGGACTTCAACTCCCAGAGTTCCCCAGCCAGCTATGCTTATGCTATGCTGGCTGGGGAACTCTGGGAGTTGAAGTCCACCACTCTTAAAAGAGCCGACTTTGCAGAGCCCTGTCCTAGGTGGGTGATTTCTTCCCAGGGCAATAAATGAAACTCCTGGGCCAGTTCCTGGAAAGAACTGGGGGGGGGGGGGGGGGGGGGGGGAGGTCTCCTTATTCCGTCTCCCGCACCAGCCTCGCTGCTGATGGGACTCCTGGAGGTTCGCCCACCCCACCCCACCCACCTGCGGGGGCTCAGCGGAAGGAAAAGGGGGAGCATAAGAGGAGCCACCAGCCATTTGTGTCGGCGCTTGCCTGATGTTCATGTCACACTTCAGTGCCGGGAGCCAAAAACACAGCTTTGGAGGTGACATTTGCAGTGGGCTCATTACTCTTCTCCAAAGAGCTGGCATCAAAGAGACAGCTTCAAACAGGCCGGGCGCACAGGGGCACAGATGCTGGCGCTAATTAGCCACCCAGCGAGGAGCAGGGAGGGAGTTGGAACTACCAGGAGGAGCCGGGACGCCTCCCCCAAGGCTTTCTTTGCTGGCTGGCTTTGCCCCAAAGAGGGAGGGAGGGAGGGAGGGAGGGAGGGGGGCTGGACTCCAGGGAAGAGCACAAGGGAGGGAGGGAGGGAGGGAGGGAGGGGGGGGGGGCGAGGGGGCGGGCAGTCCTACCTTCGTGCTCTTTCTCGGAGGCCCCCACCTTCTTGATCTTCTTGGGAGACTTCATGAAGAGAGGGAAGATGGTGCGCAGGCCCAGAATGTCCACAAACTTGTGGCAGTTGTCGGCGCCCTCCGGCCCGATCATGGCGTGGTCCAAGACCTTCAGGGCGCTGCTCCGCGAGATCTTCTTCTCTCTGGGGGGGGGAAAGGAGAGTCGGAGCCATGAGCCTGGGCTTTGCTGGAGGAGGAGGAGGTAGGAGGAGTAGGAGGATGACTTGGGATCCTTGATGCTCTCTCAGCTTGGCAGTTTTCTTGCAGACATTGCATGACCCAACTAGACAACATCAGCAGTGCTAGAAGAGAGGAGGAGGAGGAGGAGAACAAAGAGGAGGAGGAGGAGGAAGAGGAGAAGACCTATTAATGTGGGGTTCTGAATGCTCTCTGGCTGTTTTCTTGTCGACATTTCACGACCGAACTAAGTACCATCATCAGTGCTAGAAGAGAAGAGGAGGTAGGGGAGGAGAAGGAAAGGGACTGTGGGGTCCTGGGTGCTCTCTGAGCTTAGTGGCTTCCTTACAGATGTTTCATGACCCAACTAGGGGACATCATCAGTGCCAGAAGGGAGGAGGAGACGACAAATGTGGTTAAGGCACCAAGCTATAAAACTGGCAGATCCCGAGTTCTAGTCCTGTCTTAGGCACAAAGCCAGTTGAATGAATGTCGACCAGTCACTCCCTCTCGGCCCTAAGAAGGAGGCAATAACAACCAGTTTGCCAAGGAAACCACAGGGACGTCTCTCCAAGAATCAGACGGAAGGAAAAGAAACGATTCGAAGGGATGACTACGTTTCACGAGACAAAAAAAACAACCCAGCCTTCTGTTTCTTTCTTTCTTTCTTTCTTTCTTTCTTTCTTTCTTTCTTTCTTTCTTTCTTTCTTTCTTTCTTTCTTTCTTTCTTTCTTTCTTCCTTCCTTCCTTCCTTCCTTCCTTCCTTCCTTCCTTAATCAAAAGCCCTTATTGGTAAACCAGTTCCATAGGCAAATGGGAGAGAAGGCCTGGAATAAGGAATCAGAGGTCCCGATTCTGTCTGAACGATGGGAAACGTTTTAACTTCGGGATCAAAAGTTTCCGTAGTTTTTAGATCACAGCTTATTCAACAAAGGCAGCAAAAGCATTTGGCTATAGAGAATTGCAGCTCCTTTTCTTTGTACAAAACAAGAAGTCAGAATGTCTGAAACGTTTCTGTACCTAAATATTTGGAGTTTATCTTATGTCTTTTCCTTTCCCTTCCTTTCCAAATTCTATCCCTATCCCTATTCTATTCTAATTATTCCAATTATTCTATTCTATTCCTAATTCTCTATTGTATTCTATTCTACCCTATTCTATCCTATCCTACTTCTATTCCAATTATTCTATTCTATTTCTATTCCATTCCATATTCTCTATCCTTATCCTTAGCTATTCTATTCCTATTCTATTCTAATTATTCTATTCTATCCTATCCTATCTTATTTTTATTCCATTCCATATTCTCTATCCTTATCCTTAGCTATTCTATTCCTATTCTATTCTAATTATTCTATTCTAGTCTATCCTATCCTATCCTATTTCTATTTCTATTCTATTCTAATTATTCCAATTATCCTCTTATCCTTTCCTATTTCTATTCCTATCCTATTCTAGTTATTCTATTCTATTTTTATTCCATTCCATATTCTCTATCCTTATCCTTAGCTATTCTATTCCTATTCTATTCTAATTATTCTATTCTATCCTATCCTATCCTATTTCTATTCCTATTCTATTCTAATTATTCCAATTATCCTCTTATCCTTTCCTATTTCTATTCCTATCCTATTCTAGTTATTCTATTCTATTTTTATTCCATTCCATATTCTCTATCCTTATCCTTAGCTATTCTATTCCTATTCTATTCTAATTATTCTATTCTATCCTATCCTATCCTATTTCTATTCCTATTCTATTCTAATTATTCCAATTATCCTCTTATCCTTTCCTATTTCTATTCCTATCCTATTCTAGTTATTCTATTCTATTTTTATTCCATTCCATATTCTCTATCCTTATCCTTAGCTATTCTATTCCTATTCTATTCTAATTATTCTATTCTATCCTATCCTATCCTATTTCTATTCCTATTCTATTCTAATTATTCCAATTATCCTCTTATCCTTTCCTATTTCTATTCCTATCCTATTCTAGTTATTCTATTCTATTTCTATTCCATTCCATATTCTCTATCCTTATCCTTAACTATTCTATTCCTATTCTATTCTAATTATTCTATTCTATCCTATCCTATCTTATTTTTATTCCATTCCATATTCTCTAACCTTATCCTATCCTATTTCTATTCCTATTCTATTCTAGTTATCCTATCTTATCCTATCCTATCCTATTTCTATTGCATTCCATATTCTCTATCCTTATCCTTAGCTATTCTATTCCTATTCTATTCTAATTATTCTATTCTAGTCTATCCTATCCTATCCTATTTCTATTTCTATTCTATTCTAATTATTCCAATTATCCTCTTATCCTATCCTATTTCTATTCCTATCCTATTCTAGTTATTCTGTTCTATCTTATCCTATCCTATCCTATTTCTATTGCATTCCATATTCTCTATCCTCTCCTTATCCTTATCCTCTCCTCTCCTCAATTCTGTGCTATTCCATTCCACTCCATTCCACATATGGAAAGCCATTCATTTCCTTTTCCTCCCTGAGACCGGGGGACCTGCTTATCCTGTCTCTGGAGAGAGCCCACTCCTGCTTCCTCCTCGGCTGACCCCAGGCCCTTCCTTCTCTTTGGCTCCTTGGGGAACTGATCCTCGTTTCTACGCAAATATTATAAAGAGGAGTAAACGAAGAAGCCCAGGCAAACCCCTCAACGGCTGGGGAAGGGGGGTCAGAGTTGCTCTCGGCTCAAGTCCAACCGTCCATCCAGAGCCTCTTAGCAGACTCGGCCCTTCTCGGCCCTCCGGCTGGGCTGGAGATGGATGGGAAAGGTCAGCCGCCCGGAGGAGCCCGGCAGCCAAATGCCCCCTATCCCCCCCCCCCTCCATTCCCAATTACTGCTGTGTTTTCCTGCCTAAGAAAAAAAGCAACTTTTGCCTCTGGTGTCCTCGTTTTTACGCAACGTCACAATGCGAGTGTCAGGCCTGCAGCCCTCTTTTCTTCTGGGTCTCCGGCCTGCCACACTTTCTATTCTTCTGCTATGCCTTTTTCTATGGTGGGAAAATGGGAGGGAGTGAGATGATAGGTAGCCATAACAACGTTCTTTCTAGAAAACCAAGGTCATCCTTTGTCTCGGCACCTCTTTTGGGTCTCTGGCCTGCCACACTTTCTATCCTTCTGCTATGCCTTTTTCTATGGTGGGAAAATGGAAGGGAGTTAGATGGCATGCAGCCATAACAATGTTCTTTCTAGAGAGCCAAGGTCATCTTTGGTCTCTGCACCTCTACACCTGACTGGAACTGGATGGGTGGAGTTGCCAGTGTGGCAGTGGGAGATGGCACCATGGGATGGACTGGTGGGTGTGGGGGGGACGACAACAAGATTGTGAACTTTCAACTGGGGACGGACGGACCAGGAAGCTTCCAGATTCGGGGTTTCCCCAGATGGGCCAACGTGGCTCTTCATCAATGGGAACTTGGAGGAATCCTTTTGCCTGGGACTCTGATTGACGTTTTCCCCTTCCTGGCCAGAGGTGCAAGGAATGCCTCAAAAGAGAAAAAGAAAATTCTCCCTCCCTGGAGCCTTAAAGGCAGTCCTCAACTTACAACAGTTCACTTAGTGGCCGTGGGAAGTTTCAACTTCTGACCGTTTCCCCACACTTACAACCGCTGCAGTGTCCCCATGGTCACGTGATCAAAATATCAAACACCTGGCAACTGGCTCGTACCTATGACAGTCGCAGTGCCCCGGGGTCACGGGATCCCCTTTTGCAACCTTCTGGCAAGCGAAGCCGATGGTGGAAGAAGCTGCTTTCGCTTCATAAATCATGTGCACTGATTCACTTAACAACTGTGGCAAGAATGGTCGTAAAACGGGGCAAAACTCACTTAACAAATGTCTCGCTGAACAAGATACTATTTTAGGCTCAATTGGGGTCGTACGACAAGGAATACCTGTAGCAGTTTTATATTTTACCTATTTTTATTTTGTTTTTGAAATTGCTGTTGGATGGAAGGACACACGTTTATTCCAAGTCCGCCTGGCATGTTAGCTTTTCAGAGCTCTGAAAGGCTGGGTGTTGGAACTTGGATGGGATTTACTCTGACACACACACACACACACACACACACACACACACACACACACACACGGGGTGGGTGTTGGACTAGAAGACCTCCAAGGTCCCTTCCAACTCTGTCCTTGTTTCCAAGCCTGCTTGCTCCACCTTGGAAATCTAAAGAGCCAAACAGGGCCAAACCAAGTTGGTGTTTCAGCTTGGGAACGAGGGCTGGAAGGGACCTTGGAGGTCTTGTAGTCCACCCCCCTGCCCCTCCCCCTGGGCAAACGGCTGTCCCATCTTTCCTGGAAAACCTCCCGTGATGGAGCGGCCTCTGCCACTCCGAGCAATTGCAATTAAAGTCTCTTTCCTTGGCAGGCAGCAATTGCATATTGATCAGCGCGAGAGACAGCTGCAGGGAGCTGATGCCCGGAATATTCATGGCCATTTAAGCCCGGGCTTTTACGGATCGATAGGATGCTTGACCGATCTGTCCAAGGTTGGTTTTTTATTTGAAATATTTGTTCTACCGGAGGGCAGGCAGTCCGTCTTAATCACTTAGAGCAGGGAGGGGCAACGGCGGCCCCTTTAAGACCTGCGGACTTCGACTCCCAGAATTCCCAGCGTGGATGGCTCAGGAATTCTGGGAATCGAAGTCCGCCGGGGGGGGGGGGGTCTTAAATGGACCATCGTTGGAAACTCCTGTTGCAACCCAAGAGCTCTGCCTTGTGTGACACCTGCCAAAGGAGGCTGCTTTGGAAGGCTGCAAAAACCCGATGGGGTTAGCAGAGATGGCTAAATTTACAAATCAATACAATAGCAGAGTTGGAAGGGACCTTGGAGGTCTTCTAGTCCAACCCCCTGCGTGGGCAGGAACCTTATACCATTTCAGACAAATGGCTATCTAACATCTTCTTAAAGACTTCCAGGGTTGGGGCATTCACAACTTCTGGAGGCAAGCTGTTCCAGAGGTTAATTGTTCTAACTGTCAGGAAACTTCTCCTCAGTTCTAAGTTGCTTCTCTCCTGGATTAGTTTCCACCCATTGCTTCTTGTCCTGCCCCCAGGTGCCTTGGAGAAAAGTTTGACTCCCTCTTCTTTGTGGCACCCTCTGAGATATCGGAAGGTGCCACAAAGAAGAGGGAGTTGTTGAGCGAATTCCTGCAGTTGTTAAGTGAGGAACACTGTTGTTAAGCGAATCTGGTATTGGTACTTGGAAATGGCTAGTTCATAGTATCATGCAAAAGTAAAAGGCTGAGGGTAGATGTTAACATTTGCTAAGGGAGTTTTGTCCCCTTTTATGAGCTTTCTCGCCACAGTTGTTGAGCGAATTCCTGCAGTTGTTAAGTGAGGAACACTGTTGTTAAGCGAATCTGGCTTCCCCACTGAACTTCGTTGGTCAGAAGGTTGCAAAAGGGGACAACCTGAGGCCAGGACACAGGAATGGCCATAAGTACGGGACAGTTGCCAAGCGTCTGAATTTTGATCACTTGTCCACGGGGACGCTGCAACGGTCGTAAGTGTGAAACACGGTCCTAAGTCACTAAATGTCTATGGAGAGTCTCAGTCATCCAAGGTCAGGGTTGTCCCCAAAAGTGCTTTTTCCCCCAAGAAGCAACTATAGACTTTCTTGTTTTTTTTCTTGTCAAGACGTTTCGCTTCTCCTCCAAGGAGCTTCTTCAGCTCTGACTGGAGGGTGGGGAAGGGAAGGATTGATGCTCCTTGCAGACAGCTGGTCGTTTGCATCCTTTTAGAGCAGCGTTTCTCAACCTTGGTGACTTTTAAGTCCTGTGGGCTTCAACTCCCAGAATCCCCCAGCCAGCTGTGCTGTGGACTTCAACTCCCAGAATCCCCCAGCCAGCTGTGCTGTGGGCTTCAACTCCCAGAATCCCCCAGCCAGCTGTGCTGCGGACTTCAACTCCCAGAATCCCCCAGCCAGCTGTGCTGTGGACTTCAACTCCCAGAATCCCCCAGCCAGCTGTGCTGTGGACTTCAACTCCCAGAATCCCCCAGCCAGCTGTGCTGTGGACTTCAACTCCCAGAATCCCCCAGCCAGCTGTGCTGTGGACTTCAACTCCCAGAATCCCCCAGCCAGCACAGCTGGCTGGGGGATTCTGGGAGTTGAAGTCCCCAGGACTTAAAAGTCGCCAAGGTTGAGAAAGACTGTTTTGGAGGGTCATTGAGGCCACCTGGAGGTTTGTCTGTCTCCTCCATGCCCATTTGCATGAAAACATCTGCAGAAAACACCCTGCAACCACATTTGCCCCACTCAGGTGGCCCTGAGGATGCAGAGAAACCCCCAAGTGGCCTCAAGGACCCTCCAAAAGGATGCAAAGGACCAGCGGTCTGCAAGGAAGGTCAATCCTTCCATTGCCCCCCATCCAGTCAGAGCTGAAGAAGCTCCTTGGAGGAGAAGCGAAACGTCCTCAAAAGAAAAAAAGCAGAAAGTCCAGTGGCCTCTTGAAAAAAGCGCCTGTTTTTTGCAAAGCCGTTGTAACGTTGAACGGTCACTAAATAAACTCCCCTCAGGGTTTCCTGTTTCAGTAGGGGGTTGGGCTAGAAGACCTCTGAGGTCCCTTCCAACACAAGCTGTCCTGTGGTGTCCTTTTTAGTGAAAGCTTTCGCAGAGGCTGCTGTTCCTCCTCTTCCTCCTCCTCCTCCTCTTCCTTTTCTCCTTTGCCTCCTCCTCCTCTTCCTCCTCTTCTCCTCCTCCTCTTCTTCCTCCTTTTCCTCCTCTTCTTCCTCCTTTTCCTCCTCTTCCTTTTCTTCTCCTCTGCCTCCTCCTCCTCCTCATCTCCTCCTCTTCCTCTTCTCCTCTTCTCCCTCCTTTTCCTCCTCCTTCTCTTCCTCCTCCTCCTCCTCCTCCTGTTCCTCCTGCGGGCGGCTGCTGTGCATAAACCCATTTGTCTCCCTCCGGGCGGCAGCGTCTCGGCTGGTGCCTGGCATCCGGCAAAGGCCTCTGCACAGGTCAAAGAAAGCAGGGCTAATGGCTTCGCAGCAGGAAAGTCCCCTCCCCAGGCCTCTCCCCCTCCCGTTGCTTGGGAAACACGGACGGAATTGAAAACCTCAGCCGGCCCCTTCCCTTCTGCGGGGAAACGGAGAGGGATGGAAGCGGGATTCTTCTCTTTAAAGAGGAAGGAAGAGAGGAAGAGGAGGAGGAAAGAGGAGAAATGGAGGAGGAGGGGAAGAAGAAGAAGAAGGAGGAGGAGGAGAAGAGGAGGAGGAGGAAGAGGAGGAAAGAGGAGAAATGGAGGAGGAGGGGAAGAAGAAGAAGAAGAAGGAGGAGGAGGAGGAGGAGGAGGAAGAGGAGGAAAGAGGAGAAATGGAGGAGGAGGGGAAGAAGAAGAAGAAGGAGGAGGAGGAGGAGGAGGAGGAGGAGGAGGAAAGAGGAGAAATGGAGGAGGAGGGGAAGAAGAAGAAGAAGGAGGAGGAGGAGGAGGAGGAGGAGGAGGAAAGAGGAGAAATGGAGGAGGAGGGGAAGAAGAAGAAGAAGGAGGAGGAGAAGAAGAGGAGGAGGAGGAAGAGGAAGAGGAGGAGGAGGAAAGAGGAGAAATGGAGGAGGAGGGGAAGAAGAAGGAGGAGGAGGAGGAGGAGGAGGAGGAGGAGGAGGAGAAGAGGAAGAGGAGGGAGAGGAGGAAAGAGGAGAAACGGAAGAGGAGGGGAAGAAGAAGAAGAAGGAGGAGGAGAAGAAGAGGAGGAGGAGGAAGAGGAGGAAAGAGGAGAAATGGAGGAGGAGGGGAAGAAGAAGAAGAAGAAGAAGGAGGAGGAGGAGGAGGAGGAGGAGGAGGAAGAGGAGGAAAGAGGAGAAATGGAGGAGGAGGGGAAGAAGAAGAAGAAGGAGGAGGAGGAGGAGAAGAGGGAGGAGGAGGGAGGAGGAAAGAGGAGAAATGGAGGAGGAGGGGAAGAAGAAGAGAAGAAGGAGGAGGAGGAGGAAGAGAGGAGGAGGAGGAGAGGAGGAAAGAGGAGAAATGGAGGAGGAGGGGAAGAAGAAGAAGAAGAAGGAGGAGAGAGAGGAGGAGGAGGAAGAGGAGGAAAGAGGAGAAATGGAGGAGGAGGGGAAGAAGAAGAAGAAGAAGAGGAGGAGGAGGAGGAGGAGGAGAGAGGAGGAGAGAGGAGAAAGAGATGGAGGAGGTGGGAAGAAGAAGGAGGAGGAGGAGGAGGAGGAGGAGGAGGAGGAAGGAGAGGAGGAAGAGGAGGAGAGAGGAGAAAGAAGAGGAGGGAGAAAGAGGAGGAAGAGGAAAGGAGGAGAAGAAGAAGAGGAGGAGATTATGGGGAACTCAGGGATGAACTGGGGGGTCCTTGGGGCTCTCTGAGTTGGGTGGTTTCCTTGCAGATGTTTCATGACCCAACTAGGTAACAGCAACAAAACAAACTGTTTTGTAATGTATGCGTTTTTATATTTCTCCTCGGGGAGATAGGGCGGTATATAAATTTGAATAATAAATAAATAAATAAATAAATAAAATAAGTGCCAGAAGGGAGGGGGAGTTGTGGAGAGAAGGAAGAGGAGGAGGAGGGGGGCTGTGGGGTCCTTGGTGCTCTCTGCACTTGGCTGTTTTCTTGCAGACGTTTCATGACCCAACTAGGGAACTTCATCAGGGCTAGGAAGGGTCATGGAGAGGAGGAGGAGGAGGAGGAGGAGAAGAAAGAGGACTGTGAGGTCCTTGGAGCTCTGTGAGCTTGTTTCCTTGCAGACGTTTCATTGCCCAACTAGCTAGTATCATCAGTGTGAGAAGGGGGTGGGTTTGCAGAGAGGAGGGCAGAGGAAATGGGGAGGAAGAGGAGGAATATGGGACCCTTGGGGCTCTCTGATCCCAGGGCTGCCAATCATCTCTTCTTCTTCTGCTGAGCCAGCCGTGGGCAACAGCTGCCAAAAAAGCCAACCCAGTTCTGGGCTGCATCAACAGAGGGAGAGAATCAAGATCCCGTGAAGGGTTGATACCACTTTATAAGGCCACACTGGGAATATTTGCATCCAGTTTTGGTCGCCACGATGTAGAAAATATGTGGAGACTCTGGAAAGAGTGCAGAGAAGAGCAACCAAGAGGATGAGGGGACTGGAGGCTAAAACATATGAAGAATGGTTGCAGGAACTGGGGATGTCTAGTTTAATGAGAAGAAGGACCAGGGAGGCATGATAGCAGTCTTCCGATATCTCAGGGGTTGCCCCAAAGAAGAGGGAGTCAAGCTATTCACTAAGGCACCTGAGGGCGGAACAAGAAGCAATGGGTGGAAACTAATCAAGGAGAGAAGCAACTTAGGAGAAATTTCCTGAGAGTGAGAACAATTAAATTAGTGGAACAGAAGTTGCCTCCAGAGGTTGTGAATGCCCCAACACTGGAAGTCTTTATGAGGATGTTGGAGAGCCATTTGTCTGAAGTGGTGTAGGGTTTCCTGCCTTAAGAAGGGGGTTGGACTAGATGACCTCCAAGGTCCCCTCCAACTCTGTTGCTCTATTCCATTCTAAGATGGAGGAGGAGGAGGAGGAGGCCCATGGCGTCACCCAGAGGCCAGGCAGGGGCTGTGCAGAAGAAGGGAAAGGCCGGGGACGGAGGGGGAAAGGCCCAGGAAGGGAAATCGGAATGCCGGCTGCCTCCTGCCTGGATCAAGGCGGCCAACCAATTAGCCGTGCTGGGCCAGGGAGGCCGCCTGGAGAGTCCAGAGGAGGAGAAGGACAAAGAGATCGGAGGAGGAAAAGCACCTTCTCTTCTCTGACACCCCCCCCCAGCCCCCCCCCTCGCAGAACAGCTTTAATTAGCCTAGAGAAAACTCAGCACAAGCCCCCCCCCTCCCTCCCTCTCCCCACACAATCCCCGCTTTCTGGCTATTTATTTAGTCAGGCTTGCTCTGCAGGGAGGGAGCTTTCCCCTGGCAGACCCCTCCCCCGAGGGCCCCCTCCCCTTCGGGAAAGCTGAGAGCGAGGGCAGGAGGGGGGAGGGCACGGCTCGGTCCCCCCCCCCACCCCGTGGGAGTGGGGGGGGGGGAAGGAGAAGGGGGGGGACTTTCGTGCATGCTGGGTCTGGGGGCTCAGCATCAGAAATCCTAAGCCCGGCCTGGAGGCTCCCTCCCTCCTCCTCTTCGCAAAAGGGTGTGGGAGCAAAGTGGGGGGGTTTGGGAGGCAATTCAGGGCTGCTGCCACTTCAGCGCCTGCCAGAGGCTGTGAAGGCAGCAGGCAAAACTCCTTCCCACAACAGCCAGGCGGGTCTACCTGGAGCCCCCCCACCCCCCCCACCCCCCGCTGCCCTCTGGTGGTTTTCTTGCAGGCATTTCCCTATCAAACTAAGGGAGCATTATCAGGGCTAGAAGGGATGGGGGGGGTGTGGGGAGGAGGAGGAGGAGGGGGATTCTGGGGTCCCTGGTGCTCTCTGAGCTTGGTTGTTTTCTTTCATGACCCAACTAGGGAACATCATCCGTGCTAGGAGGAGGAGGAGTCCTTGGTGTTCCCTGAACTTGATAGTTTTCTTGCTGGTTTTTGGTAAGGGCCAGGTCAAAGAGGAGGAGGAAGGAAGGAAGGAAGGAAGGAAGGAAGGAAGGAAGGAATAGCAATAGCCCTTAGACTTATATACCGCTTCACAGTGCTTTGGAAGGAAGGAAGGAAGGAAGGAAGGGAGGGGGGGAGGGAGGGAGGATGGAGTCAGAGAGGGAGGGGGAGAAGGAGAGGAGGGGAAACAGAAGAGAGAACCAACCTTGGGGCTCTTCTAGCCCACCCTCAAGCAGGAGACCCTCAACCCTTCCAGGCAGGTGTCCGGCCAAACTCTTCGTCCAAACCTCCAGCCGTGGAGCCCCCCACCCGCTCCTGAAGGCCGGCCCTCCCTGGGCTCTGCAGGAGCCCCGCTTCTACCTAGGCTGGGTGTGTGCGTGTGTGTGCGTGTGGGGGGGGGGGGCTGCGTCCCGCCCTTCACCTGAGCATGAGGTTCATCAGCTGCAGCCCTTCGCCCTTCAGGAAGCAGCCCCGCTTCTACCTAGGCTGGGTGTGTGCGTGTGTGTGCGTGTGGGGGGGGGGGGCTGCGTCCCGCCCTTCACCTGAGCATGAGGTTCATCAGCTGCAGCCCTTCGCCCTTCAGGAAGCGCTCCCGGTTGGAGCTGAGCATCAGCGAAGAGCACAGCGAGTCGAAGAGGTTCTCCATCATCTCCTGCTCCTCCGCGGGGCCAGGATTGTGCCGCTTGAAGACCTGTGTGTGTCCCCGTCCCAAGAAGACACGTCAGCGGCTGGCCGGCCTCCCCCAGGACCCCTCCCTCAGGGGCCCAACCTCCCCCCTCTAATAGGGGAGGACGGCTATCGTGCCACCCCCTGGTCCTTCTCCCTGCAAGGCTGGTGGTGGGGAATGGAAGGATTTATGCTCAGGGATCTGTCAATCCTCCCATTCCCCCCTGGAAGGAAGCTTCTTGAGTGACAAGCGAAGTGGTCTTGGGGGGGGGAGGGAGAGAAGCACTTTTGGGAGACGCCAGACGGGATGCGTGTAGGGAGCTGGTCTTGCATGGACCTCCTCAAGATGGGCTCAAGATTCAGAAGGATCTTGACAGACTTGGACAAGCTCTCTACATGGGGCTCCCCTTGGCGTGCACCCGAGGGCTGCAGCTGGTCCAGAATGCAGCCGCGCGGGCGATCTTGGGAACGTCTAGATATTCCCATGTAACACCGCTCCTGCGCGAGCTGCACTGGTTACCTGTGGTCTTTCGGGTGCGCTTCAAGGTGTTGATCACCATCTTTAAAGCGCTCCATGGCTCGGGACCTAGCTACCTGCGAGACCGCATCCTACCTCATACATCCCTGCGGCTGATTCGCTCCCACAGAGAGGGACTTCTCTGGGTGCCGTCCACCAGGCAATGCCAGCGGGCGAGGCCCATGGGAAGGGCCTTCTCTGTGGTGGGCCCAACCCTCTGGAACGACCTTTCCCCCGAAATTAGAACAACTACGGACCTTCGCTCCTTCCACCAGAAATTAAAGACACTCCTGTTCCATCAGGCCGGTTTGGCCTAAGTTATTTACCTAGTCTGCAGTCTGTATTATAAATTGTTTTAATTGGGTTTGTAAGGGATTATGTCTTAACTATTTAAATTTTATCACAGGGATAAACTATTTAATTCGATTTTAATTATTTATACTTTGTATTTGTGTTGTTTTAAATTTCCTGTGCACCGCCCTAGGTCCCTTCGGGGAGAGGGTGTGGTTATATAAATTTTATAAATAAATAAATAAATAAATAAGTCTTGGTCTAACAGCTCGGTCCGGGGTGTGTGTGTGTGTGTGTGTGTGACGAAATGAAAAGGAAGCAACTTCTGGATGGTGAAAAGCAGGAAGGGGGAGGCCAGGGGGAGGGGGGATCTCCACAGGTGGAGGCTTCTGGTGGAAGAGGAGCCCGTGGCAGGTTTGTGAAACAATTCCACGATAAATTTCCCGCTAGGCCAAAGGGGAGAGGTGGTGACTTATGCTCATGTGGACCCCCACGTTATTCTCTGCTCAGGATACGCTTTCCTTCTGAGGGGAGGCTGCCTGTCAGCCCTGCATCTTTTCTGTCATCTTTCCTTTTGGGTCTCTGGCCTGCCCCACTTTCTATTCTCCTACGATGCCTTTTCTATGGTGGGGAAATGGGATTGTACGGAGTTAGATGACACGCAGCAATAACAACATTCTTCCTAGAAAGCCAAGGTCATCATTGGTCTCTGCACCTCTGCACCTGACCGGGACTGGATAGGTGGAAGCTGCCAGCGTGGCAGTGGGAGATTGGATCATGGGATGGGCTGGTGGGTGTTGGGGGCAAAGATCTCCAACTTTCAACTGGGTGGGGGAAACTGGGAAGCTTCCAGATTCGGGGTTTCCCCAGATGTGCCAACGTGGCTCTCTTCATGAATTGGAGCTATCTGGAACCCGGACACTTGACTTATGACCTCAATTGGGAGCAGGATGGCCATCGCTAAGCAAGGCGGTTTGTTAAGGGAGTTGCACCCAATTGCCATGGTGGTTAAGCGAATCACGACCGTTAAGTGAATGATTTTTTTTCAATTTTGAAATTCATTTCCTACCCATCTTGCATTCTAGGAACTCTGCAGGAAGCATTAATATAACAGACAGGAAAGAGGTCAGCAGGCGGCAGGCAGATGTAGTTGCTGAAACGTTCTTTTGGTGGGGAGGGCTTGTTTCGCAAGGGGTGGGAGCGAATGTTGTAGTAATATAATAGTATTCAACTAGAGAGGCCAACAGGTGAACAACGCCTTGTTTTAAATGCTCCTTTTTAGGTGGAGCTCTCGCCTCCCAATCAGGAGGTGGTGAGTTCGATCCTAGGTAGAGGCAGATGGAGGGTCTCCTGCTTGGGCAAGGGGGTTGGACTAGATCAGGGGTCTGCAAAGTCGGCTCTTTTAAGACTGGTGGACTTCAACTCCCAGAGTTCCCCAGCCAGCTATGCTGGCTGGGGAACTCTGGGAGTTGAAGTCCACCAGTCTTAAAAGAGCCGACTTTGCAGACCCCTGGACTAGATGACCTGCAAGGTCCCTTCCGACTCTGTTCATCTGTTATCTCTTTTCAATGCTTTGTTCTGTGTGCGATGTTTTTCCCCTTTTGCATCTCTGTTTTTTGAGTCATTCTGTGTTTTAACTTTGCTTTCAAACAAAGCGGAAAACATATCTTAAAAAAACCCTCGAAAGCATTAAAAAAAACACGCATGAAACACCAAGAAGCACAGAAACGGCTGGGAAGGGGAACCAATTTCATTGTAATTTTTACAATGACAATAAAGATTATTATTAAATGGCCGTCAGGGGACACACACACCCCCGGGATGCTGCTTGTCAATCCCCCAAATTTCGATCATGCCGAAGACTGGCCCTCGGTCGCTTTTCTTGAGCGCCGTCCTGACTTTGAACGAATGGTCATAAGCCAAGGACTAAGTGAAGGTGCTCTTTCTGCATCCTTCATGGCCTGCAGGAAGCAGGTGGGTTGCATCCCCCACCCCCCAGGGGGGTCTCCAAGCCTGCTGGGCTTCTGCTTCCAGTCTCTGCCCACCTGCTCCTCTCCCGCCTCCCCTTGGGAGGAGCATCTCTCCCCTCCTCTCCCCGCAGGCCAAGCCGGAGGGGCAGCGGGTTACTCACCGACAGTTGCTGAAGCAGGACGTCGATCCCATCCAGCTCCCCCAGCATCTCCCGGTTGTCTGCAGGAAGGAGGGGAGGGGGCAAAGGTCAGGGTTGACAGGCAGGCCCTCGCCCGGCAAAGGACGGGAGGGGGCAAAGGTCAGGGTTGACTGCTGCCTCCCGAGTCAATCGCAGCAGCAGCTAAAACCGATAGGGCTAGGCAGAGCGCCCAGGTCAAGGAGAGAAGGGGGGAGGGGGCTTCAGGGGGGGGGGAGGGGGGGCAGGTCCAGGGCTCACCGTCCGTGTTCTGGAGGAGAATGGCCAGCACTTCACTGCAGTACAGCTTGTTGGCATCGAATGGCATCTTGGCCTGCAAGAGAGGGAAGGGCAGAGCAGAGGGTCAGGAAATGCCTTTGGCACTCCGGTCTCAGAGGGCCTCGGGGTGGGTGCCCAGCCAATGCCCCAGTTGCCCAATGCCCCTCTCCCAGCCCTGCCCCTTCGCCACTGGACCGACTGGACAGCCAGTTGTCCAGAATGGCACGTAAGGTAAGGAGGTCCAGCCTTAGGGACGTTTAAGACTTGTGGACTTCAACTCCCAGAAGTCTTCAGCTACCTGGGGAATTCTGGGGGTTGAAGTCCAAAGGTCCTAAAGCCGCCAGTTGCCCCCACCCCACCCCACCCCGCCTGAAGAGGAACCGTTGGGGAAAATAAGCCCATCATGTCAGCTGGTTGCATAAATCCGAATCCAGAAAGCAGAGCCAGATCACTGATGCAGCTGGATTCATTAAACTTCTTTAATACACATAAGAATAGGTGAATCAATGTACAATAATACCAACAGGTGATTCTCCCAAGGAAACACAAAGCAGGAGAGTTACAGGCAAACACAAGTATGGCTTCATTTCAGCAAACAAAGCCAGATGGACTGCTAGTTTACTTCTCAGGGCAGCAGACAGCTTAGGTTTCTCTGTCAATTCTCTGCACAGACTCAGGTCTGTTTAAGCTCCCCTTGGCTGACTATGCCTATTCCTTGGCTGACTTTGTTCCCATGTCTCTCCCAGCCATGAATATTTTAACACATCGCTCACCTTCAACCTCTTGAGAAGCCACTGCATGAGGCCCTGCTGGGCGGCATCCGCACACACCTCCAGCCGAAACTCCGCCATGTTCTCAATGATCGCTTTGAGGAGGATTAAGAGGGGGAGGGGGGGAAGAGAGAGAGAGAGAGAGCAGAAAAGGCCCTTATCAGTCCTGAATTTCACATCTCAGCAGGCTTCCCAACCCGGCAGTGTTCCCCAGACAATGTTTCTCAAGCGTGGCAACTTTCAAGGGTGTGGACTTCAACTCCCAGAATTCCCCAGCCAGCCATAGCTGAGAAAGACGCTCTAAGGCATGGACCTCTGGCCTGGGACCCTGAGGGCCAGGGCATGCCTTGAGAGGCCCCAGCTGCTGGAGATAGATGCTGGACTCATATCAGCAGCTCTGGTTCTCCCACCCTTGTCTGGAGGTTGGGTTATGGCCACTGGACTTCCAGACAACTCTACTGGAAGGCTGAGAATCTTCATGGACGTATCTCCACACCTGTTGCCATGGTTCTCTTTTTGCCTTACCTCTATACATCTATATATCTATATCTGTATGGCTGTGTTTGTATATATGTGTGTGTATGTTCCAGGGTAACTCTGGAGCAGTTTCAACCAAACTTGTTACACAGATGACACTCTCTGGAAACAAATATTGTGGGGGAAAGACACCCCTAACACCACTCGGGGTGTGTGTTCTGTTAAGATACAGCCTGTTGTACCCTAAAATGGCTTCTACTGTACAGCGCAGTGGAAAACTTGTTACACAGATGACACTCTCTGGAAACAAATATTGTGGGGGAAAGACACCCCTAACACCCCTCGGGGTGTGTGTTCTGTTAAGATACAGGCTGTTGTACTCTAAAATGGCTTCAAGAGTACCCCACTTACCCAGAGTATTATGAACGCCATCGGCCTCTTCCTTCACACTCTCATCCAGGCGCTCCAGATTCTGCACCAGCAACGCTACCACCTGCCCGTCCACCTGGGCAGAGGAAGAGGAAGGGCAGCGTCAGGGCAAGCGGGAGGGAGAAGGCCCGGCCAAGCGAAGGCCCACCCATTGGCAGACGGCAAGCAACAGCAAAAAACACAGCGGAAACGAACGTGGCGCCATTGAGGGAGGCTTCGATTAGCACAGTGGTCTTTGGGTCAAAGCTCTGACCTCTGACCTTGGTCAACCTGTCCTCCAAAGCCCCTGAGGGCAGGACGAGAAGAAGGAGCGGGTGGAAGGTGACTAAAGGGAGATGATGCAACAGAGAAGTAAGGAGAAATTAAGTCCCACTCTGGAATGCCTTGGGAAGGCCACACCTGGAATCCTGCATCCAGTTTTGGTCACCACAATATTAAAAAAAACATGTGGAGGCTCTGGGAAGAGTGCAGGGAAGAGCAACCAGGATGATTTGAGGGGACTGGAGGCTCAAACATACAATGAACAGGTTGGGGGATCTCTCCGTTGGGAGAGAGAAAAGTTGTGCAGCGGAATATGCAGCTAGAGGAACATTGCTCGTAAACACACAAATAGTAACCCAGACACTGTTAGTAAAAAAAACAAAATAGCTTTACTGGTGTTGTAAAACTAAACTACTGCTTCACAAGCAGTGATAGTAAAGTGAGTCAAACAAGTCCTTAACAAATAAACAATTGTTTACAGTCAGCAATTAACGATTCTTCCTTCTTCAAACAGTCAGTCACAGCACACGAGCACAAACAGTAGAGATATCAGTAAAGAGAGACGATCCAACAGAGAAATTGCACTCTCCTGACTTCCTCTTATTGCTGAGATAATTACAGTCTCTAGTTGCATTCCAACATCCTTAAAGCAACAATGACCCTTTGTCATCATGCTATTATAATAATAATAGTATTAATAATAATATTTAATATTTATAAAACCGCACCCTCTCCCCACAGGGACTCGGGACGGTGCACAGGTAGAATAAAAAATAAATACATACAAACAATTCTAAAAACAAATTAAACATAACCTGCGCTAAAATTTCCCCATTAAAACTAAACAGTACTAATTTCCCAATAAAAACCCCAAAGACAGAGAGACTTATCCTAGGCCGGCCAGGCAGAAAAAGTGAGTTTTTAATTTAAGACGGAAGGAGCGGAGGTCCGTGGTCGTCCTGATATCGGGGGGAAGGTCGTTCCAGAGGGCCGGGCCCGCCACAGAGAGAGCCCTTCCCCTGGGTGTCGCCCGCTGACAATGTCTAGTGGACGGCACCCGGAGAAGTCCCTCTCTGTGGGAGCGAATCGGCCGTGAGGATGTATGAGGCAGGATCCGATCCTGCAGATAGCTAGGTCCCGAGCCATGGAGCGCTTTAAAGATGATAATTAACACCTTGAAGCGCACCCGGAAGACGACAGGCAGCCAGTGCAGCTCGCGCAAGAGCGGTGTTACATGGGTAAACCTGGCGGTTCCCATAATTGCTCGCGCGGCTGCGTTCTGGACCAGCTGAAGTCTCCGGGTGCACCTCAGGGGAAGCCCCATGTAGAGAGAGTTACAATAGTCCAGTCGGGATGTCATGAGCGCATGAGTGACTGTGCGCAGGGCGTCCCGATCCAATAGGGGGCGCAATTGACGAACTAGGCGAACCTGGTAAAACGCCCTCCTGGCCACGGCTGTCACTTGATCTTCCATCAATATATTTCCTACCCAACACTAGGAGTCTACTCCTAACCAAACACTTGCAGGAACTGGGTATTAAAGAAGGATCAGGGGACGCAGGGGAGCAGCCTTCCAATATTTGAGGGGCTGCCCCAAAGAAGAAGAGGGAGGTCAAGCGATTCCCCAAAGCACCCGAAGGCCAGAGAAGGAAGAATGGATGGAAAACTGAAGAAGGAGAGATTCAACCTGGAAATAAGGAGGAATTTCCTAACAAGGAGAACAATTAATCAGTGGAACGGCTCCTCCCGTCTCCAGATGTTGTGGGTGCTCCATCACGGGGAGGGTTTTCAAGAAGAGGAAAGTATCCCCCAGGAGCACTCTGCAGGCTTCAGCAGGAAGGCAAAAACACCTTCATTTTTGCAGAAACTGCCCATTTTTCACCCGTTTTTCGCAAAAATGGAATGCGGGGGCCAAAAATGGCTGTATTTGGTGTATGACGCACCAATATTTCCACACTTTTAGGCGGGGAAATGGTGCATCTTATGCTCCGCAAAATACGTTATTTATTTAGAAAATTCAGGTGGCTGCCCACTCACCCTGGGCAGCTTACAAAGAATAAAAATAGAAAACCTAGGCGCAAGCATAAAAACAATCCTCACGGTTCGCCACTCCCAGCCGTTGGTAGGAGAAGGGCAGCTGGATCCACTTAACCAATGAATAAATAATTGGGGAGCCAGGATTGCAAGGCGGCCAAATCAGGCAGAAGAGCAAATGAACTGGAGGTGGGCGAAGGCTCCCCTCCTGTTTGAGGAGCAGGCAGAATTGGTTCTGCAAAGCCAGCGGGGAGCAGCTCTTTGGGCTTCCTCCAGCAAGCCATCTATTGACCGCTGAGAAAAGGTCAGCCGGACGGCTGCTGGCTGCCCACAGCGATGGCGGAGAAGGAATAAAGCAATTGCCCTGGCATCTGCTAATGGGACAAGCACCATGAGCTTTGGTGTCCAGCAGAAATGCCCCCCCCCCCCCTGGGGACGGAACACCGCCCTGCCGAAAGATGTGTAAGGTTTGAGAATACATTGAGACCCATAGAAACCATTCAAGTCACACTGAGCCAAACAAGAGACTTAAGCGGAGGCTGGAATCACAATCCGCATTTAATCTTTGATCAAAGTTTAAAAGCATGATGGTCAGTTGTTCCCAACATACCCCAAGGATACGCCAGGGAAGAACTTTCCCAGAACTGCTCCTCAGAGAAGGCTCCTCTCCTTCTTGATGCAGTTTAGAGACCCTGGCTTTGTTCTCACGATTGGCCACTTGGCCCCCTGTTAGAAGAGCACAGATCAAAGGTTACATCCGAACTCCGTACCATCACTGATCTCCGCCTCTTCCGCCAGTGTTTAAAAACACATCTCTTTCATCAAGCCGGCCTAACATAACCTCCGCTGTGACTAGTATAGATAGTTTTAATTGGGGATTTTAATTGGTTTTAGTGCAGGACTTGACATTTAATAGGTTTTTAAATTTTTTGTATTTTTGTATTATTTTGTATGTATTTTAAATTCCTGTGCGCCGCCCTGGGTCCTTTTGGAGAAGGGCGGGATATAAATCAAATAAAACTCAACTAAAAAACTAAAAACATCCCTTCTCAGGCAGAAAGAGGGGGGGGGGAACATATCAATGGATGTCAGCTTTATTGCTTCCCTTCCCGGATAATGCCCATAGATTGCAGGTGGATAAGAGTTCAAATGGCAAGCAAGGATCACAGGATTGGACATTTGCCAGATCTCTTACAGGCCCTAATAACAGCGTCATGGGAAATCAGTTCCAGGGAACCAAAGGAATTTACAGCACGCAAGCTTATGTTACAAGGCATAGTAGATATGTGTTACGGAACGCAAATGTTTCTATTAACCAACAACTTTGTCCTCTTCGGATGGAAGGAGGCAGAGGGTGGACTGGAAAATCAGGAATCTCGTCTAAAAGATCCCTTCTTTGGAGGGGGGATGGCTTTTGGAAATTGATGGGAAAGCGAGCTCTGAAATGGGAAAGGTAGAAGAGAAGAGAAGAGATCCAGGATGAAGAGTCACAGGGGATGGAAATATTCAGGCTGATGGAAAGAGTCTTCACGATTGATTGATTGATTGATTGATTGATTGATTGATTGATTGATTGATTGATTGAAGAAATAAAAAAGCAAACGGACAGAGCTGGGAGAAGGGAGGACAGGCCAGCTTGCCAACTTCCAAGGTCAGATTCTTGAGATGACCCCTGTGGCCGGCAAGGCCTTCCCGCAGCCTCTGGGCTCCCTCATTGCCGGCTGCTTTCAAGCAGAACCTTGGCAGGGATGAGGGCCTTTTGATGTTCAAAGGATGGACAGACACACACACACACACACACAAACACACACCCTGCTTCCAGCCCCAGTGCAGCTCAGAGAGAGACCACACAGCAGCCTGAAGACAAAGGAGTCCCCAGATGCCAGGGAGCCTCCAGCAATCGGCCTGCAGGTCAGCCTGCCTGCACCCTCCAGGGTGCCATCCTCTGCCCTGCCCTATCCCTCAAAAACACACACACACCCCGTGCCCCATTGCGGCCATCTTCACCCGCAGCCGTCCAAGGGCTAAAAGAGGCAGAAGACGGCCCGTTTCTCCTTCCAGGATCCAAGAGGAAAGACCGAAGGACGAGTCCCTGGCACAGCCCCCTCCTCCCCTCTCATCTTGGCCTGCCTTGGCATCTCCAGACACAAAGAGATGAAGAAGCAGCTGCCCAGGAGGTCAAGCTTGCCAAGGGCATCCTTGCCTCTGGTTTGGTCGCCAGGATGCAAAAAAGACACGGAGACTCTGGAAAGAGGGCAGAGAAGAGCAACCAAGAGGATTAAAGGGAATATAGGAAGAGCGGTTGCAGGAACTGGGTATATGTCTAGTTGAATGAAGAGAAGGACCAGGGGAGACAGGATAGCAGCCTTCTAGTATCTCATGGGTTGCCCCAAAGAAGAGGCAGTCAAGCTATTCTCCAAGGCACCTGAGGGCAGGACAGGAAGCAACGGATGGAAACGAATCCAGGAGAGAAGCAACCTGGAATTAAGGAGAAACTTCCTGACAGGGAGGACAATTAACCAGGGGAACCGAAGTTCGCCTCCAGAAGTTGTGGGGGCTCCATCACTTTTAAGAAAAGACCGGGCAGCCCTTTGTCTGAAGGGGCGCAGGGTCTCCTGCTTGAGCAGGGGGTTGGACTAGAAGACCTCCGAGGTCCCTCCCCACTCTCTCATTCCTTGGTGGCATGCAGGAAAGGCCCCTCGGGGGGCACCACCACCAGCAGGCTGAGCCCTCCATCCCTTGAAGCAGCCGAGTGCTTGGAGCAGCCTGGCCAGACGTCCGTGGCAGAGAAGCACGCGAGGATCATTAGTCCGACGGAGATTCCCAAATTGGAAAAGGGAAACTGGAGATCCATTCAGCCCCATTGGAGTGCAGCAGGGGGACCCTTGGTGAGCCCTGAATTATCCGGGCAATCTGGGCCCCGGTGGAGGGAGTCCTTATTTACAGGGAAGAAAGGAAAACCCTTCGGGGGTGGGGGGGAGTGGGGGGGAGGGGGGAAAGGACCCCTCTTGCTCAAAGGGAAGAATCGAATGGAAGCCCCCCCCCCCCCCCTTGCGACTGCCAAGGAGCGAGAGGAGAAGAGGGGAGACAAAAGGTTCCTGGCTTCCCTGGGCGAGGAGGGATTCAGCCTCACCTCCTGCCTTTCTATTCTGGGGCCAAGCAGCAGGGCGACCCCCATTAACCTCCGGAAGGGAACACAACTGCAGGCCAAGCGAGAAGCTTTGCAGCTCCAAGATGAACTGGGGGGGGAGGTGTGGGGGGTCCCTGGTGCTCTCCCCCCCCCCCGCTTCCTTCCAGCACCCAACCACCATCTGCTAGAAGGGGAGAGGGCTGTGGAGTGGACTGGAGGAGGAAGAGGATGACTGTGGGATCCTTGGGGCTCCGGGAACTTAGTGGGGGGGGGGTTGTTGTTTTTTGCAGATGTTTCATCAACAGGGCTGGAAGGAACTGGGCTTTGAAGAGAAAGAAGAGGGGAGGAAGAGGAGGAAGAGGAAGGGGAAGAGGAAGAAGAGGGGAGGAAGAGGAGGAAGAAGAGGAAGAGAAAGAGGAGGAGGAGAAAGAGGAGGAAGAAGAGAAAGAAGAGGGGGAGGAAGAGAAAGAGGAGGAAGAAGAGAAAGAAGAGGGGGAGGAAGAGAAAGAGGAGGAAGAAGAGAAAGAAGAGGGGGAGGAAGAGGAGGAGGAAGAGGAAGAGAAAGAAGAGGGGAGGAAGAGGAGGAAGAAGAGGAAGAGAAAGAGGGGGAAGAAGAGAAAGAAGAGGGGGAGGAAGAGGAGGAGGACAAAGAGGAAGAGAAAGAAGAGGGGAGGAAGAGGAGGAAGTAGAGGAAGAGAAAGAGGAGGAGGAGGAAGAGAAAGAAGAGGGGGAGGAAGAGGAGGAAGAGGAAGAGGAAGAAGAGGGGAGGAAGAGGAGGAAGTAGAGGAAGAGAAAGAGGAGGAGGAAGACGAGAAAGAAGAGGGGGAGGAAGAGGAGGAGGAGGAAGAGGAAGAGAAAGAAGAGGGGAGGAAGAGGAGGAAGAGAAAGAGGAGGAGGAAGAGAAAGAGGAGGAAGAAGAGAAAGAAGAGGGGGAGGAAGAGGAGGAGGAGGAAGAGAAAAAAGAGGGGAGGAAGAGGAGGAAGAGAAAGAGGAGGAAGAGAAAGAGGAGGAAGAAGAGAAAGAAGAGGGGGAGGAAGAGGAGGAGGAGGAAGAGAAAAAAGAGGGGAGGAAGAGGAGGAAGAGAAAGAGGAGGAAGAGAAAGAGGAGGAAGAAGAGAAAGAAGAGGGGGAGGAAGAGGAGGAGGAGGAAGAGGAAGAGAAAGAAGAGGGGAGGAAGAGGAGGAAGAGAAAGAGGAGGAGGAAGAGGAAGGGGAGGAAGAGGAGGGGAAGGGGGTGGGAGGAAAGTGGAACCTTTGATGCTGAGATTGGTTGTTGTCTTGAGATTTATTTATTTATTTTATTTATTTTATTAAATTTATACCCCGCCCTTCTCCTTGTTAGGACCCAGGACGGCGCACAGGCATTATATAAAACCATAAATACAATATACATTGTTTCAAGACCCAACTAGTTAACATCATCAGTGCTAGAAGGGTGGGGGTGGGGGTTGCGGATAGGAGGCGGGGGGAAGAGGAGGAGGACTGTGGGGTCCTAGGTGCTCTCTGAGCTTGGTTGTTTTCTTGCAGACTTTTCATGAACCAGCTACAGAACATCATCAGTGCTAGAAGGGCGGGGGGGGGGGTTGTGCAGGAGCAGGAAGGGGGAAACTGGGGGGGTCCTTGGTGTCGAGTTTGGTTGTTTTCTTGCAGACATTTTCCATGGTGGGAAAACAGGAGGGGTGGATTGTAAGGAGTTAGATGACAGGTAGCCATAACAACATTCTTTCTAGAAAGCCAAGGTCATCCTTGCTCTCTGCACCCGACCGGAACTGCCCCCCCAGCCCAGCCCGAGATGCCACCGGGTGCTACTTACCAAGGCGTCTATGAGGACCCCGGCCCCTTCCTCACTTTCGTGCAGGGTGTCGATATCCGTGAGCTCCTGCAGAAGGTCCACCACCGCAATGGCCACATGTAGGGTTAGGGTTAAGGCAAACAAGCAGGACCTCCTTCCCGGCCTCCAAGACCCCTCCCCTAAGCACCTGCAGGGATCAACGCCCTCCAAAAGCCCCCCTTGGGCCTTCCCAAATTTAGCAATTCTTCAAAGAATCCAAGCTCCTCCCCACTTCTGACAGGGAAGGGCCTTCTCCCAGGGACCTGGAGCACCTTCCTCCCACTCTTCCCCTAGGATGTCTGAGGACACACACACACCCTCCCCCCACCAGGCTCCTGGGAACCCCAGATGTGCCGAAGGTGGGTGAGAGCTGACCCTTCCAAGGGAGCCATTCTGCACTTAAAATCAACGGCCTTATCAACACCATTTCCCAATCAATCAATCAATCAATCAATCAAACATCTGAAAGTCAACCTCTAATTTTTTTAGAGACGTTTCTTGGCCTCTCCATCTTCTGATTCGGTCACTCGATTACTAGCTAGGCCAAGTCCTGGCTGTCCAGGAACATGGGGGCACATGCAAAAGTGTTCAGAGTGATGCATGTTGGGGCAAAAAAAACCCAACTATATCTATAAACTGATGGGGTCCGAACTCCTTGCAACTAACCAGGAAAGGGACCTTGGTGTCCTGGTTGACAGCTCAATGAAGGGGTCAACCCAGTGTAACGCAGCAGTGAAAAAAGCCAACTCTTTGCTAGGGATCATTAGGAAGGGTGTAGAAAATAAGTCAGCAAGTGTCCTTCTGGATCTTTATCAATCTATGGTGAGGCCCCATCTGGAGTATTGTGTACAGTCCTGGTCACCAGACCTTCAGAAGGAGATTATGGAAATGGAGAAGGTGCAGAGGAGGGCAACCAGAAGGATTAGGGGGCTGGAACACCTTCCTTACCATCGGAGGCTGCAACGGCTGGGCCTCTTCCCTCTAGAACGACGGCGCCTGAGAGGTGACCTGATGGAAGTCTATCAAATCATGCACGGTGTGGACAAAGTAGAAAAGGAAACACTGTTTTCCCTATCGCACAACACTAGAACTAGGGGGCACTCCATGAAACTTTTGATAGCTAGACCTCAAACAAATAAGAGGAAGGACTTTTTCACCCAGAGGATCCCTGGTCTATGGAACTCCCTGCCAGAAGAAGTGGTGACAGCTGTCAGCCTGTTAAGAAAGGATGAGAGGAGTTCATGGAGAACAAGGGTATCCATGGCTATCATGATGGATGCCTAAGGACACCCTCCGGGATGGAGAGATAGGCAGGATCTCTCTCAAGGCCATTTGCAGGGAATCCTAAGCAGGTGAAGACATCTGCTTGGGAAGACCCTGAAGCAAATGGGGAGCCACTGTGGGAGACAGAAGGCTGGACTGGATGGGCTGTGGCCTCTTCCAGCAAGGCTCTTCTTAGGTTCTTATGTTCAACAGCTGGGGAGGGGGAGCAATTCCTCCCCCTCCACCACCACCACCTTCTCAGAGAAGAGTTAACTCTCAGGAATAGGCAGCCTCAGCAAGAACTCCACTTCTTTTGATGAGAATGAGAACAAGAGTTATCTAGTAGTTGCATGCATTCTGCAAAACTGGCAGGGCCTTAGGGTAGGGCGCCCCGTTTTGGACCTGGAAGGCCTCCGGCACCAGCCAAAAATGATGTATAATCCTTGCAGACAGCTGGTCCTTTGCATCCTTTTAGAGCAGGGGTCTCCAACCTTTGCAACTTTAAGTCTGAAGGACTTCAGCTCCCAGAATTCTCCAGCCAGCAAAGCAAAGCAAAGCTGGCTGGAGAAGTCTGAGAGCTGAAGTCCTTCAGACTTAAAGTTGCAAAGGTTGGGGACCCCTGTTTTAGAGGGACGCTGAGGCCACTTGGGGGTTTATCTGCGTCCCCAGGGACACCTGAGAGGGGTAATGGGTGTGGAGCCTTCTTGGCTGCAGGATGTTTTCTGCAGAGGTTTCCATGCAAGTGGTTGTGTGGAGTAGACTAGACCAGGGGTCTGCAAAGTCGGCTCTTTTAAGACTGGTGGACTTCAACTCCCAGAATTCCCCAGCCAGCTATGCTGGCTGGGGAACTCTGGGAGTTGAAGTCCACCAGTCTTAAAAGAGCCGACTTTGCAGACCCCTGGACTAGACAGATAAACCTCCAAGTGGTCTCAAGGACCCTCAGAAAGGATGCAAATGACCAGCTGTCAGCAAGGCGTGTAAATCCTTCCCTTCCCCACCATCCAGTCAGAGCTGAAGAAGCTCCTTGGAATTAGAAGCGAAGCGTCTTCCAAAGAAAGTTCAGTTGCCTCCTGAAAAATGCCCCTTTGCAACGCCGGGGAGAAAAGTCCCTTAATTCGGATTCTCTGCTCCCAAATCGCTGCCAAAGGAGAAAAAGGAATGGAATGGAAGCGAATCAAAGGGGGAGAAATGCTGGAAGCCCCCGTCAGCCCACCCAGCCTCAACAGCCCAGCTTGTTCTTCCCTGCGTGGGGTTCAGAAGACCTGCCAAGCCCCTCTCTGACGAGCTTTG
Organism: Rhabdophis nuchalis; assembly: GCA_039707465.1. NCBI lineage: Eukaryota > Metazoa > Chordata > Lepidosauria > Squamata > Natricidae > Rhabdophis > Rhabdophis nuchalis. The sequence continues at coordinate 250,143,174 of CM077644.1, forward strand.
ATGTCGAGAGGCGTCAGGGCTGGGCTGGGTGAAGCGGCTGCTCGGCTGAATCCGCTTCCTGGCCTTTTGATTACCTGCCTGTCGTAGGCAGCAGCCACAGAAGTGAATTTTAGCAACAAAGAGGAAACGGAGGTTTTTTTCCGCTCTCCTCTTAGGAGAGTGATTTAAAGATAGAAACGGCGGGTTCAAGACTCCAGGGAGAAAAAAGTCCTCGGGGAAGCGTGATGCTCTATGTCAAAACTCTTAAGCATGTCCTGTAAATTGATATGCCAATGGCGAGACAGGCAAGGTGGGGTTTTCTCTCTCTCTCTCTCTCTTCCTGAATAGCAATCGTTCGCTCAGCATTTATCCTCGGTGTTTCAAACGGAGGCCCTGCGGGAGGGAGCAGAATAAATTCCTTGCAAGGTTTGAGATCAAGCAGAAATGCTGCTCTCCGCTCAGCTTGGAAAGGTAAACTAGGATAAGGGAAGGACTGGCTTAGTCGCTTGTCGTCTCAGCTTCCGGGACCGACCCAGAATGGCTCCTTGGCTACCAAGGAACACCCGGGCACAGGGAGAATGCAGAGGAAGAGAGTTGGAAGAGGGGGCCTTGGAGGTCGTCTAGTCCAACCCTCTCAAGCAGGAGACCCTAGGCCAAGGATCTGCAAAGTTGGCTCTTTTAAGACTGATGGACTTCGACTCCCAGAATTCCCCAGCCACATTCTGGACAAATGGTTATCCAACATCTTCTCAAAAACTTCCAGTGATAGAATAGAATAACAGAGCTGGAAGGTACCTTGGAGGTCATCTAGTCCAACCCCCTGTTCAGGCAGGAAGCCCTACACCAGTTCAGACAAATGACCGTCCAGTCTCTTCTTGAAACATCGCCAGTGTGGGAGAATTCACAACTTCTGGGGACAAGTTCTTCCTCTGGTTGATTGTTCTCACGGTCAGGAAATGTCTCCTCACTTCTAAGCGGCTTCTCTCCTTGATTAGTCTCCACCCATTGCTTCCTCCCCTGCCTTCAGGCGTTTTGGAGACAAGGTTGACCTTCTGTTCTCTGCGGAAGCCCCTCAAATATTGGAAGATGCTATCATGTCACCTCTAGTCCTGATGCAGAATAACAGAACAACAGAGTTGGAAGGGACTTTGGAAGTCTTCTCGTGTAAGTCCCTGCTCAAGGAGGAGCCCTTATACCACTCAAGACAAGTGGCTGTCCAGTCTCTTCTTAAAAACCTCCAGTGATTGAGCCCCCACAACTTCTGCATACAAGCCGTTGTAATTGTCCTTACTGTCAGGAAGTTTCTCCTTAGTTCCAGCTTGCTTCTCTCCTTGATGAGTTTCCATCCATTGTTTCTTCTCCTGGTGCTTTGGAGCATAGGTTGAGCCCCCTCCTCTCTGTGGCAGCCCCTCAGATATTGGAAGACTGTTTATCAGGACATCCCCTCCTCTTTATTCGGCTGTTCAATTCAGAATTGAGCTGGAAGGGACCTTGGAGGTCTTCTAGTCCAACCCCCTGCTCCAGCAGGAGATCCTATGTTGCAGGGGTCTCCAACCTTTGCAACTTTAAGTCTGAAGGACTTCAGCTCCCAGACTTCTCCAGCCAGCTTTGCTATGTGGGTGTATACATAATAAGCTTGGCTGGCTGGAGAAGTCTGGGAGCTGAAGTCCTTCAGACTTAAAGTTGCAAAGGTTGGAGACCCCTGCTATACCATTTCAGACAAATGGGTATCCAACATCCTCTTAAAGACTTCCAGTGTTGGGGCATTCACAACTCCTGGAGGCAACTTCTGTTCCATTGGTGAATTGTTCTCCCTTTCAGGAATTTTCTCCTTATTTCTAGGTTGCTTCTCTCCTTGACTGTTTTCCATCCAGACCCTTAGATGCTGGATAGAGGCGGCCATGCGTGCGGCTTATTGGGTAGAGCAGTCCAACCTCACCCTCCCCTCCCCTCCCCAGCTGTGTCAGCAAGAGAGAAGGTCCCCTGAAGGCCCTGGATGTTGATGGATGGGCTCAGGTTCCCAGTCCCTGCTAATTGAAGCCATGATGGGTGCCTTATCTTCTGCCTGCATCTTGGCTCACCTTCCGCAGAAGAGCCTGATGTGGCCACTAACTTTACTTATGGAGACCTCACCCACGGTGGAGTCTCTCAGGGCTGCTTTGCATTCTCTTCAGGCTTCTCCTCCTGCGACTCCCATGCAGAGCTCCAGGCGGAAGGAGAGCTCCCCACGGCTGCTCCGGGGCTGCCTCTCTGGCACGCCGCCCCTCAGGGCACAAGAGGATTCTGCCAGGGCTTCAGGTTTTCCCTCCCAATATTTTGCCAACTGCCTGCAAAGGCTGCTTCCCTCCCCAGGACTGCAAGGCCACGCCCGGATTCCACTTGGATGCAGGAGGGAGCCACGGAAAGCTTGAGAAGCCCAAAATAACAAGAGTTGGAAGGGACCACGGGGGTCTCCTAGTCCAACCCCCTGGCCAAGCAGAAGACCTTGCGTCATTTCAGACAATCTCCTCTTAGAAGCCTCCAAGGTTGGAGCCCCCACAACCTTGGAATGCCGATTGTTCCACTGGGTTGATTGTTCTCACTGAAATTTCTCCTTCGTTTTAGGTTGGACGTCTCCTTGGTCAGGTTCCATCCGTTGCTCCTTGTCTTGGCTTTTGGCGTTTTGGAGAATAGGTTGATTCCTTCTTCTCTGGGGCAGCCCTTCAAATGGTGGAAGATTGCTATCACGTCTCCCTTGGCCCTTCTTTCATTAAAGTAGGTGTACCTAATTCCTGTAACTTAAGAAAGGGCTCTCCAACCTTTGCAACTTTAAGTCTGAAGGACTTCAGCTCCCAGACTTCTCCAGCCAGCTTTGCTGGCTGGAGAAGTCTGGGAGCTGAAGTCCTTCAGACTTAAAGTTGCAAAGGTTGGAGACCCCTGACTTAAGAGATAGAAGAGACCTTGGAGGTCTTCCAGTCCAGCCTCCTGCTCAAGTAGGAGAGACTCTGTTATTTCAGACAAGTGGCCGTCCAGTCTCTTCTGAAGCTCTTCTTAGTTCCAAGTTGCTTCTCCACTTGATTACAATACAATGCAATGCAATAGCAGAGTTGGAAGGGACCTTGGAGATCTTCTAGTCCAAACCCCTGCCCAGGCAGGAAACCCTATACCATTTCAGACAAATGGCTATCCAACCTCTTCTTAAAGACTTCCAGTGTTGGGGCATTCACAACTTCTGGAGGCAATTTTTGTTCCACTGATTCATTGTTCTAACTGTCAGGAAATTTCTCCTCAGTTCTAAGTTGCTTCTCTCCTTGATTAGTTTCCACCCATTGCTTCTTGTTCTGCCCTCAGGTGCTTTGGAGAATAGCTTGACTCCCTCTTCTTTGGGGCAGCTCCTGAGATATTGGAAGGCTGCTATCCTGTCTCCCCTGGTCCTTCTTTTCATCAAACTAGACTTAACCAGTTCCTGCAACCGTTCTTCGTATGTTTGAGCCTCCAGTCCCCTCATCCTCTTTCTTCCTCTTCTCTGCACTCTTTCTAGAGTCTCCACGTCTTTTCTACATCGTGGCGACCAAAACTGAATGCAGATTAGTTTCCATCTGTCACTTCTTGTACTTGGGAGAATAGGTTGACCACCTCTTCTTGGCAGCCCCTCAAATATTGTAAAACTGCTCTCATGTGTGCCCTTCTTTTCACTAGACTGGCCCTACCCAAATCCTGCAACCGTTCTTCGTTATGTTTTATTCTCCAGGCCTTTAACCATCTTAGTTGCCCTTCTCTGCACTCTTTCTAGAGTCTCAGCGTCTTTTTTGCATTGATGCAACCAAAATGCATCATTCCATGCGGGGCTTTGCCAAGGCCCTTATTAAGTGTCACGATGGTCAATGGCTGTTGTCCTCCCAGGCTTCTCGTGACTGAGGGGGACCCAACCGGTCGTATTTTCTCTCCTTCGAGGCTGTCACTAGCAAGGCCTCCATCATTTATGTCCGTCCACGTGACCTGCCCATCCAAGTCAGCCTTCTGACTAATGAGACACAGGGCTGAGCCGGCTGAAGCCTTCGCGGGGGGAAAAACCTCGGGGAAAGGAAGTGTCAAGGCTGCAGAGCTGCTTCCGCAGAGGAAATATTTCTGGATGAATTTATTTCGGGTCTGCTTTTGCTGCTACTGTTACAGATAGTTACAGATTAACAGAGTTGGAAGGGACCTTGCAGGTCATCTAGTCCAACCCCCTGCCCAAGCAGGAGACCCTACATCTGCCTCTACCTAGGATTGAACTCACAACCTCCTGATTGGGAGGCGAGAGCTCCACCTCTAGGCCACAGAAGCAGGTTGTTGTTGTTTAACTGAAGAAATGGGAAGGGGGTGGGGGGGGGGTTGCAGAGGTCAACATTGCATAGTTGAAGCTCAAACCAACAAAAGCAGGCATGAAAGTCCCCCCTCCCCCTGAACTGGGGGCCCAGCTGGATGGTTTCAGCTTGATGATGATGATGATGATGATGTTATCTAGTCCGATTCTTGGCGCTTCTCTGGGCCATGCCTTCCCCCCTTGTCCGATCGTCCCCTCCTTTCTTCAGTCTTTCTCTGCTCTGGCCGGTCTCAGCTTTGATGGTGTCCAGCCACTCTGTTCTTTGGTGGCCTGGCTCCCTTTGGCCGCAAACTCTTCCCGGCACAATTGCTTCCTCCGGTGAATCCCCCCACGAGACACGGCCAGAGTAAGGGAGAGGCGGTGTGGTGGTTTTGCCTTCCAGGGACACGCCTGGCGTGGTGCTCTCCAGGGCTCCTGAGTCCCTTTTGCTGTCCGAGGAATACGCAGGCACCTTCTCCAGCATCTCAGCCCAAACGGGTCCCTTTTCTTCCGGTCTTGTTTTTTCAAGGTCCGACTTTCCCAACCAGAGGAAGCAATGCGGAAGACAACAGAGCAGGATGACCCGCCCTTCGTTGCCGGTTCCTCCTATCTTGGTTGCCTTAAATACAATGGGCTGTATACCACGACATTTCATTTTAATGTATGCTGACTACATTCAAAGTGCACAATATCCTATCCTATCCTATATTTTCGATTCCATTCCATTCATTTTCTATATTCTATTCCATTCCATTTTATTCCCTTCCATATTTTCTATTCTATAATACAATACCAGAGTTGGAAGGGACCTTGGAGGTCTTCTAGCCCAACCCCCTGCCTAGGCAGGAAGCCCTATACCATTCTAGACAAATGGCGATCCAACATCTTCTTAAAGACTTCCAGGGTTGGAGCATTCACAACTTCTGGAGGCAACTTCTGTTCCACTGGTTAATTGTCCTCACTGGCAGGAAATTCCTCCTCAGTTCTAAGTTGCTTCTCTCCTTGATTAGTTTCCACCCGTTGCTTCTTGTCCTGCCCTCAGGTGCTTTGGAGAATAGCTTGACTCCCTCTTCTTTGTGGCAACCCCTGAGATATTGGAAGGCTGCTATCATGTCTCCCCTGGTCGTTCTTGTCATTAAACTAGACCTACCCAGTTCCTGCAACTGTTCTTCATATGTTTTATCTTCCAGTCCCCTAATCCTCTTTCTTGCTCTTCTCTGCACTCTTTCCAGAGTCTCCACGTCTTTTCTACATTGTGGTGACCAAAACTGGATGCAACTATTCCAAGTGTGGCCTTCCCAAGGGATTATAACATTCTCTTCTGTTCTGTTCCGTTCTGTTCCCTTCCCTTCAATTCTGTATTTGTGGCCAGCAGGCAGAGGCATTTTCACCCAGCGCACGTGAGTGCACACTGCTCAGCATGTCAAAAACACCCCCCTGCCTAGCAGCCTGTCTGTGGAAATTCTCAGCCATGCAGGTTGTCCCAAAGGTGCTTTTGTCCAAACAGCGACTGGACTTTATTGATTTCTTTTGTCTTGAAGATCTTAGTTAGAATGGAAAAAGCTTCTTGGATGAGCAATGAAACGTCTCCAAGAAAAATCAACCAAGCCCAATGGCTGCTGGGAGAAAAGAAGAAGAAAAAAACCCCTTGGGACGCAGCATCTTCCAAGAAGCCAAACCAGGAAAAAAGAAGTCCTTTTTGTTTTTTGCTTCTCAAAGGACACCTGAGATCTTGTTCTTAAATCTTTGTTTTCCCCCCCCTTTTCATTCTGCCTTCTCATCCAGCCTCTCTTCCTTCCCGGCCAAGATAACATTTCTAAACAGAGTTTTTCAACTGTTACTTATCAGTAACCAGGAAAGGCAACTGGCTGACATCAGACGGACAGGGGTTGTTTGGTAGATTTGTTAGATGTCCAGGCAGCCTTGCAGGCAATTTTCACAAAGCTTTTTCACTTTTCTTCTCCGCAATTCCAGGTCAGCTCAAGATAACAGGCAGAGAGGACTCCCAGCCGCCTGCTAACATGGCAGATGGAGGCTGCCCTGATGGCCCTCTGGGGAATCAGGTCCAGGGCAAACTCTGGCCTGCTAACCTGGCAGAGCAGGGGTCTCCAACCTGGGCAAATTGAAGACTTGCGAGCTTTGACTCCCAGAATTCCCCAGCCACCCTGCTGTTCTGTTCATCCTGAAGTCACATTTCATCACATTTACAGAACCAACCTAGAACGAAGGAGAAATTTCACTGGCAGTGAGAACAATTAACCGCCCGAATGGCTTTTCTTCAGAAGTTGTGGGGGCTTCACCACTGGAGGCTTTTAAGAAGAGGCTGGGCAGCCACTGGTCCGGAATGGTCATGGATAAGGATGCCTAACCTTGGCATCTTCAAGACTTGTGGACTTCAACTCAAAGAATTCCCTAACCAGCATAGCTTAGCACCCCCATGATAGATAGATAGACAGATAGGCAGACAGACAGACAGACAGACAGACAGACAGATAGATAACCACAGAGATAAAGATAGGTAGCTAGATAGAGAGATGGTAGAAAGATAGGTAGATAGATATAGATACCATAGAGATAAAGATAGATAGATGATAGATAGAATGATAGATATAAACAGATATCGAGATAGATAGATGATAGATAGATAGATAGATAGATAGATAGATAGATAGATAGATAGATAGATAGATAGATAGATAGATAACCACAGAGATAAAGATAAGTAGATAGACAGATAGACAGATGGTAGAAAGATAGGTAGGTAAGTAGATATAGATACCATAAGAGATAAAGATAGATGATAGACAGAATGATAGAGAGATAGAGACAGACAGATAATAGTTAGAAAGATAGAGATAACGATACATGATAGAATGATAAAGATGATAGATAGATAGATAGATAGATAGATAGATAGATAGATAGATAGATAGATAGATAGATAACCACATTCATATAAATAGACAGATAAATGATAATATAGATAGACAGAAAAAGGAAGGAAGGAAGGAAGGAAGGAAGGAAGGAAGGAAGGAAGGAAGGAAGGAAGGAAGGAAGGAAGGAAGGAAGGATCCTAATTTAGTGAAGGAGACAAAGCCTTCCAAAGTGGGCTAACAGAAGTGAGGGGGAAGGGTCTCTCAGCCAGCCCCCCACCCCTCCCACCCAATACGCCCACCAGCAGTGCTGATTTACACGCCTCTACCTGGTGGTGCTACAGGCTCCGTTTCCCCCAAGAGGAACCCGTGGAGCCGCCTGACTCCCCATCCAGCCAGTTGCTGAGCCCAAATGAACGCAAGAGTGACAGCTGATCCCCTGCCCCCCCCCCCCTTAAAGAAGGATATCGGTGTTGTCGTGGCCCAGCAGCCCCAGGAGCGAGTGGACGGCGTTGAGTTCCACCAGGAGGTGGTAGAGGTCCGGCATGGTGGCCACCACGTGCATCTCTTGGATGATGTCGTTCAGGTCCAGCTCGGATTCCATGAATCTGCAGACAGAGGAGCAAAAATTCAGCAGGATGCAAAAGGTCTCGTCTCTCCTTCCGAGAGAGAATCTGGCTGCTTGTCCCAAAGAGGCTTTTTCCAAAAGGCCACTGGGCCAGAGTTTCTGGCATAAATCCGAATCCAGAAAGCAGAGCCAGATAACCGATGCAGCTGGATTCATTCCCTTCTTTAATAGACATAAGAATAGATGAATCAATGTACAATAATACCAACAGGTGATTCTCCCAAGGAAGCACATAGCAGGAGAGTTACAGGCAAACACAAGCAGTTGGCTTCATTTCAGCAGAGAAGCCCAGACGGACTGCTAGTTTACTTCTCAGAGCAGCAGACAGCTTAGGTTTCTGTGTCAATTCTCTGCACACACTCAGATCTCTTTAAGCTCTCCTTGGCTGACGTAGTTGCTAAACAATACAATACAATAGCAGAGTTGGAAGGGATCTTGGAGGTCATCTAGTCCAACTCCCCGCCTAGGCAGGAAGCCCTATGCCATTTCAGACAAATGGCTCTCCAACATCTTCTTAAAGACTTCCAGGGTTGGGGCATTCACAACTTCTGGTGGCAAGCTGTTCCACTGATTCATTGTCCTAACTGTCAGGAAATTAGTCCTCAGTTCTAAGTTGCTTCTCTCCTTGATTAGTTTCCACCCATTGCTTCTTGTTCTGCCCTCAGGTGCTTTGGAGAATAGCTTGACTCCCTCTTCTTTGGGGCAACCCCTGAGATATTGGAAGGCGGCTATCCTGTCTCCCCTGGTCCTTCTTTTCATTCAACTAGACCTTCCCAGTTCCTGCAACCGTTCTTCATATGTTTTATCCTCCAGTCCCCTCATCATCGTTGTTGCTCTTCTCTGCACTTTCTAGAGTGCAGAGAATATGCAGAGAATATGCTATGCCTATTCATTGGCTGACCTTGTTCCCGTGCTCTCTCCCAGTCATGAATATTTTAACAAACTGGAGTTCCTTGAGAGTTTTTTCCCTTGAAAATGTTTTCCAAGAATTTCCAAGTTAAAACTTCCTGGAGGAGAAGCAAAACGTTTTCAAGGAAAACACCCAAGAAAGTCCAGCCGCCTTTTGGAAAAGTCTGTGGAGGTTCTCCATCCTCCAGGATGAGGTTGTCCCAAAGGAGCTTTTTCAGGAGGCCACTGGACTTTCCGGTTTCTTCTTTTGGAAAAGAATCTTTGGGACAAGCCGCCCGATTTGACTTTGACTTGGCTTGTCAGAAGGTCGCAAAAGGTCATCCCGTGACCTGGGACACTGCAACCGTCATAAATAGGAGCCAGTGGCCAAGCTCCTGGATTTTGAGGACATGACCACGGGGATTCTGCAACGGTCGTAAGGGTGAAAAACGGTCATTAATCGTATTTTTCCCCCAGTGGTATTGTAAGTGAGCAGCACTCAGGTGAGCCTGGGGATACAGGTGAACCTCCAAGTGGCCTCAATGACCCTCCGAAAGGATGCAAATGAGTATAAATCTATCTGCAAAGAGTGTCAATCCTTCCCTTCCCCACCCTCCAGTCAGAGCCGAAGAAGCTTCTCGGATGAGAAGCAAAACGTCTTCAAAGAAAAAGCCGAAAGTCTAGTGGCCTCCTGAAAAAGCCCCTTTGGGACAACCAGGAGGATGGAGAATCTCTACAGATTTCTTGAGAACTTCAACCTTCCTTCTGATGGAGTGAAGAGGCACCTCGGTCTCCCTTCTTCACACCTGGAAGTCTAGAGATACAGGCGGACCCCCCCACCCCCCCACCCCAACTTACTTCTCTGGGTTGTCCGGGAATTTGATCCGGAGCTCCTGGTTCTTGTAAGACCTCTTCTCAAAGGTGAGAATCATCTTCTTGACGGAGCTTTCGTCCAGAGGTTCCTCCTGGCCAAAGAAAAGCTCCGCTTAAGGACCCAGCCACAGCCCCCCTCCGGCACCCACAAGCCCCCCTTGAACAGACCCCCTTCGTGGCATTGGGAAAAACGCCTTCCCGCTAAAGGTGGCCCAACACTGGCAAGGGGCAGCTGGGGGGGGGGGTCATTTTGCCATCCCATTGCTCCCTCCCTCCCTCCCTCCCCATTGTCATGTCTGCTTGGTAAGTAAGCCCAGAGAGCCCCAAGGAGCCCCCCTTTCACCCCCTAAACCAGGGATGTCCAAACTTGGGAACTTTTAAGACTTGTGGACTTCAACTCCCAGAATTCCCCAGCCAGCTATTCTGGCTGGGGAATTCTGGGAGTTGAAGTCCACAAGTCTTAAAGTTCCCAAGTTTGGACACCCCTGCCCTAAACCATCGGTGGGAGGGGGGGCTTCTTCCCTGAGAAACCAAACACAGGCAGCCCTCGACTTACGACAGCAAGTCAGCCCCAAATTTCTGTTGCTAAGCGAGGTAGCTAAGTGAGCTTCGGCCCATTTTATGACCTTTCTTGCCACCGTTGTTAAGGGAATCCCTGCAGTTGCTCAGTTAACACCGCTGTTGGCTTCCCCCTTGACTCGGCTGGGGGTCAGAAGGGGGGGGGAAGGGTCTGCTTGGCCCTGGAAGAGAGCAGGGGGCCGAAGGGGAGGGAGGGAGGGAGGGAGGGCCTGGGGGTGGGGGGGGGAAGAGAGCCTCACCTCCTCCTCCTCCTCCTCGCCTCGTTCAAAGATGTGCAGCAGCTTCTTCTTGTCCTCCTCGGACTCCTCGGCCGCCGGAGGCTCTTCCTCCCGGTAACGGGCACGCTCCCGAGCGGCGGCTGGCTTGTGCCGCGGCTTCGGCTCCTCGTCCTCGTCCTCCCGTGTCCGCTTGGTTCCCCTGTTGGGCTTGGGAGAAGGAAACGTTCAGCCGGCGGAGGAAGGCGGGACCCCCACCCCATAGCCCACCCCTTAGCGAGGGCCCCGAAGGAAGAGGAGCCCCAGGACAGGGAGCCAAGGCTGGTCCCCAGAGGGAGGGAGGGAGGGAGGGAGGGAGGGAGGGAGGGGGGTTTGGCTCAGGGTGGGGTGGGGAGTCCAGGGGCCCTGCCCATCGGTGCCAGGGGGAGCCCCGAAATGCCAGAGGGAAGCGCCCGAGGGGCAGGGGGGGGGCCCCCACACTGCCACTTTCCAGATGGGAAAGGAGCTGCCTGCAATAGGTCCCACCTGGGAGTTCTCTTTCTTCTCCTTCTTCTTTCCCTTTCTTCCTTCTTCCTTCCCCTTTCTCTTTCCCTTCTTTCCTTTCCTCCCTCCCTCTTCCTTTTCTACTTTCTTTTCTTTCCTCCCTCCTTCTCCTTGCCCTCCCTTTTGCTTTCTCTTTCTTTCCTTCTTTCCTTTCCTTTCCCTTTCTTTTCCTTATTTCCTACTTTCTTTTCTCTTCCTTCTCTTCCTTTCTTCCTTCTTCCCTCCCTTTCCCTCCCCTTCGTCTTTCCCTTCTTTCCTTTCCTTCCTCCTGGTGGGCCAGGGACGCCACCAGGGGGGGCTTCTCCTCCTGGGTTTTCAATTCAAAAGGCAGGGAGACAACAGCTGTCATGAAGGACGCAGGGTGTGGGGGGAGGTAACGACACAGAGTTTGGACAGACTCAGAAGAACGAAGCACAGAGGACCCTCCCTCACCCCAACCCTGGTTACCCGCCCCCCCAACCCTCCAGGGCCAGCCCGGTTCCTCTGAGCCCCCCCCCCAGGCCTTGATGGGCAACTGCAGCCAGCCTGGGCCTCAGCTGAGATCTGGCCCTTCGCCTATGCAATGGGAGGGTCCTTAGGACCAACTAGGAAAGAGCCTGGAGTTTAAGCATGAAGGCTGCCCCCCCCCACCTCCACCCCCCCCCCCACTGGCTCCTCAACACCAGGGAATTCCTAGGCAAAGGCAAGAGAGAATCAGAGGTATAATGTCTTCCTTCCTTCCTTCCTTCCCTCCCTGCTTCCATCCATTCTCTTCCTGCCTGCCTTCTTTCTATCCATCTGTTCCCTCCCTCCCTTCCATCTACTCTATTCCTCCCTTCCCTTTTTTCCTTCCTTCCTTCTATATCTTTCCTTCCTTTTCCAATTTCCTTCCTTCTGCCCGTCTGTTCTACCCCTTCCTTCATATCTTCCTTTCCTTCCCTCCCTCCCTTCTCCTTGCCAAGTACCAAAAATAAACACCATAACAGAACATCAACAATGCCAGAAAACCCCATTTCAAAGAGGGCAGCACAGAAATCCACCTTCATCCCATAGAAAAGGGGAATCTTTGTTCTAATTGTCTCCCTCTCTCCTTCTCTCTCTCTCTCTCTCTCTCTCTCCTTTTTTCTGATGGTTTTTGAAAAAGGGGATTTACAAAAAAGAACGCAGGGAACAATTGGCTCACCCAAACTCCAGGTGCCCCCCCCTCCATTAAGTGCAGGCAGTGCCCCCATCTCCTTCCATCGTCCCATTGAGAGCAATGAGCCTGAGCTCCCATTGAGCTGAGCACTGAAGCCTCTCCCACAGCGCTGGGCCAGAGGAGGAGGGGAGGGGAGATGGGGCCGAGACCCATTCAGCCCCCAAAGAAGCTCCAACCATTTCCCCCTATCTCCAAGGAAACAGCTATGGGCCCTTGGATAGCGTCCGTTTGTGCCCTTATGTGTCCTTATGTGTCCTTATATACGAGTGGTGGTCAACCTGGTCCCTAGCGCCCCCTAGTGGGCGTTCCAGCTTTCATGGTGGGCGGTGGGGGTTTTGTCCGATACTGAAGCACTTTCCTTTTTTTAATTTAATCGTCTTCCCTACTTTATAAACCACCATTCCTGTGGAACCGGTGGGCGGTTAGAAAATTCTACTACTAACAGAGATAGAAAAGTGGGTGGTAGGTATGGAAAGGTTGACTACACCGTTATATATCCTTATGTCAATAGCCATAGCCCTTAGACTTATATACCGCTTTCCAGCCCTCCCAAAGTGGTTTATAGTCAGCATATTTGCCCCCAACAATCTGGCTCCTCATTTGACCCACCTGGGAAGGACGGAAGGCTGAGTCAACCTGGAGCCTGGTGGGATTCGAACTGCCAAATTTCAAGCAGCCTTCAGGCAGCAGAAGGAGCCTGCAGTCCTGGACCCTAACCACTGCACCATTGTGGCTCATGTGTCCCTATATGTCCCTATAAGTCCATATATACGTATGTGTTCATACATATCCTTACACGTCCTTGAAAAGAAAGGGCGCCTGGTGGAACTTCGCAATAGGCTCACTAAGTGATCGGTCATAAGTTGAGGACAGCCTAAATCCAGCGACCTTACCGGAAGTCCTTGACTTACGACCATAATTGAGCCCAACATTTTCAACTGCTAAGCTAAACGCGACAAAATGCCATTTTAATGGAGGCCGATCAGCGTCCATCCAAAGTGACCCTAAAGTTATTCTACTCTACCACTCTACAACCTGGCCCCCTCCCCTGCTGGACCTCCCCCCCCACCCCAACCCACGTGGACCACGAAGGCAAGCTCTATCTGCGGGATCGCATCCTGCCCCATACATCCTGCGGCCGATCCGCTCCCACAGAGAGGGACTTCTCCGGGTGCCGTCCACTAGACTATGCCAGCGGGTGACACCCAGGGGAAGGGCCTTCTCTGTGGCGGGCCCAGCCCTCTGGAACGACCTTCCCCCCGAAATTAGAACAACGGACCTCCGCTCCTTCCGTCAGAAATTAAAAACACACTTTTTCTGCTTGGCCGGCCTAGGGTAATTAAACTGTTTTTAGGGTTTTTAGCGACCTATTTTTAGTTTTAATATGGGATTTTAGTTTAATTTCTTTTTAATATTGTACTATGTCTGTGATTTTATATGTATTTTAAATTCCCTGTGCCCCGCCTCGAGTCCCTTCGGGGAGAGAGAGCGGGTTATAAATTATTATTATTATTATTATTATTATTATTATTATTATTATTATTATTATTATTATTATTATTATTATTATTATTATTATTATTATTATTATTATTATTATTATTATTAAGCTGGCTTCGAAGTCCCGCTTTGCATCCTGAATATTTTAAAAATAGCTTGCTCCCTTCGTGATTTGCATATATATCTATATATATCTCGGCCACGGTGTATATATCCCCCCCCCCACCTTGAGGGGATGGAGAGGTGATTTACAAAGCGTGCCATAAATAGATAAGGGATCGGTGGGGGGCCTTTGCTGCCTCCCAAATGCTCCTTCTAAGCAGATCCTTGCAGCAAAAACGTAAGGAAGAGAGAGAGAGAGAGAGAGAGAGAGAGAGAGAGAGGAGTTTGCAAGCTCGGGTAAACTCCAGCCTCATCAGCAGAAGGCAGCAGGGCTGAGAGTCGGGGAGGAGCGCAGCAGAAGTAACTTGGGCAGGAATTAACGCACTGGCCTTAGTCTTATTTAAGGAGATGCCAGCTGCAAAAGGCAAATAATAAAAGCTGGTTACTATGGTGCCGGGAAGCCGAGCGTTGCGGGAGGATGAAAGGCAGAGGGGGAAACGGGGCGGCTTTCTGGATGCCAGCAGGCAAAATCGGCAGCCATCCAAGGGAGCCACTTATTAGGCACCACTTCGGAAGTCTTCGGGAAGCAGCCTTGCCCGAGTCTCACAAGCAGGGCCTGATCTCTCCAAGGGACCCTTTGGATCTGTGGGGATCCCTTCTGGAAAGGGGGGCGGGGGGGGAGTCCGCCTTGGCCCGTTGCAATTTCGGAAATAGGACATTAAGATTTAGGAGCTTCATCCCTGGAGGCTTCCAGGAAGAGGCTGGACTGCCCTCGGTCAGAAATGGTGCAGGGTCTCCTGCTTGGGCAAGGTGGGTTGGACTAGATGACCTCCAAGGTCCCCTCCCACTCTGCTCAAGATGCTGGCCTGCTGGCAGGGAAGCTCACTGGCATTTTCGCATTTTCGAAGTGAGCCCAGGAGGGGGAACCCTTGGTGGGGGGCAAGGAAGGATTGTGCCCAATCCGTTTCCAGAAGGAATGGAGAGAGCCACCAACGCCAAAAACTCGAGGGGAAGACGAAGGGGTGTCTCTGAACCTGCCTGCTTTCTTGCACACCTTTCCTTGGCCCCAAATATGTGGGATGCATTGATGATGTTCCCTAGCTTGGGTACGTCTGCAAGGAAACATCAAAGCTCAGAGACCCCCCCCCAGGACCCCCCCAATCCTCCTCCTGCTCCTCCTCCACAATCCCCACTCCTTTCTAGCCCTGATGATGTTCCCTAGTTGGGCCACGAAATGTCTGCAAGAAAACAAAGCTCAGAGACCCCCCAGGACCCCCCAATCCTCCTCCTCTCCATGAACTCCTCTCCTTTCTAGCCCTGATGATGTTCCCTAGTTGGGCCACGAAACGCCTGCAAGAAAACCGCCTAGCTCAGAGAGCACCAAGGCCCCCATCCTTCCAAAGCCAACCACGGATAGCCTCTTCCACTGGAGAAGGAAACGTTTTGCCTCTTGGGAAAACGTGGCTTGGGAGGGAGAGGAAGGGGCAGAAGACCCCTCCCAGCAAAAGGCTGGATTTACGGAAGGCAGCGCTAGAGTCTCCCGTTGGCTAGCTAGAGACGAGGTGTACGAGCCCCAGCCCCAGCAGCCAGGAGGGTGTGAGATGCTCACGTTTACAAGCCCTGGACACTCCACCCCAAAGTTAGGAGAGGTTAGGGAAGCGGAGGTTGTAACGTATGAAGAGCGGTTGCAGGAAGATGGGAGATGTCTAGTTGAATGAGAAGAAGGACCGGGGGAGACAGGATAACAGCCTTCCGATATCTCAGGGGTTGCCCCAAAGAAGAGGGAGTCAACAGAGGGAGAGAATCAAGATCACGTGAAGGGTTGATACTACTTTACAAGGCCTTGGGAAGGCCACACTTATAATAATAATAAATAAATTTTAATTTGTAGACCGCTCCCTCTCCCCATAGGGACTCGGAGCGCTGCACAGGGAGGATAAAAAACAATAAATATACAAACATATTTAAAACAGATTAAACGATATTCCTGTGTTAAAAATTCCCCATTAAAATACTAAGATTCCCCATAAATTAATATATTAAAAACCCTATAGAAGAGAGACTACCCTAGGCCGGCCAAGCAGAAAAGATGCGTTTTTAATTTTAGACGGAAGGAGCGGAGGTCCGTGGTCGTTCTAATGTCGGGGGGAAGGTCGTTCCAGAGGGCTGGGCCCGCCACAGAGAAGGCCCTTCCCCTGGGCGTCGCCCGCTGACAAAGTCTAGTGGACGGCACCCGGAGAAGTCCCTCTCTGTGGGAGCGAATCGGCCGTGAGGATGTATGGGGCAGGATCCGATCCCCAGATAGCTAGGTCCCGAGCCATGGAGCGCTTTAAAGATGATAATTAACACCTTGAAGCGCACCCGGAAGACGACAGGCAGCCAGTGCAGCTCGCGCAAGAGCGGTGTTATGTGGGTAAACCTTGAGGTTCCCATAATTGCTCGCGTGGCTGCATTCTGGACTAGCTGAAGTCTCCGGGTGCACCTCAAGGGGAGCCCCATGTAGAGAGAGTTGCAATAGTCCAGTCGGGATGTCACGAGAGCATGAGTGACTGTGCGAAGGGCGTCCCGATCCAATAGGGGGCGCAACTGGCGAACCAGGCGAACCTGGTAAAACGCCCTCCTGGCCACGGCTGTCACTTGATCTTCCATGGACAGCTGGGCATCCAGGAGGACACCCAGGTTGCGCGCCCCGTCCACAGGGGTAAGGTGTGCGTCCCCTATGGCCAGAGATGGAATGATCTGGTTGAATCGGGCAGCCGGAAACCACAGCCACTCGGTCTTGGTCGGGTTGAGTCTGAGTCCGTTACTTCCCATCCAGATCCGTACGGCTTCCAGGCACTGGCACATCACCGCTACGGCATCGTTGGGGTGGTTTGGGGTAGATATATACAACTGAGTATTTGGAATATTTGCATCAAGTTTTGGTCACCACGATGTAGAAAAGATGCTGAGACTCTAGAAAGAGTTCAGAGAAGAGCAAGAAAGAGGATTAGGGGACTGGAGGCTCAAACATATGAGGAACGGTTGCAGGAACAGGGTATGTCTAGTTTAATAAAAAGAAGGACCAGGGGAGACAGGATAGCAGCCTTCCAGTATCTCAGGGGATGCCCCAAAGAAGAGGGAGTCAAGCTATTCTCCAAACCACCTGAGGGCAGAACAGGAAGCAATGGGTGGAAACTAATCAAGGAGAGAAGCAACTTAGAACTGAGGAGGAATTTCCTGACAGTGAGAACAATCAACCAGTGGAACAGAAGTTGCCTCCAGAAGTTGTGAATGCTCCATCACTGGAGGTTCTCACGAAGAGACTTGTCTGAAGTGGAAGAGGGTCTCCTGCTTGAGCAGGGGGCTGGACTAGAAGACCTCCAGGGTCCCTTCCACCTGGTCCTGGTGACCAACTCAGGTTGGACCCTGGAAGAGAAACCCCTGAACCAGCTGGCTGGGCTGTGAGTCCTCCGTCCCTGGATATCATCCGAACGCAGAACCTGGGAAGAGTGGATGGAGCCCTTCTGGTCAAGAAGGCAGCTGCAACCTTTACCCAGGGGCTCAGGCCCCCTGCCGGCTCCTTCCCTGGCATTGCCAAGCGGATGGAGAGCCCCGGGGGGGGGGGGGGGGCAGGCATGGCTGTTGGGCTGTCAGCTGCTGCTGCAGACTGCGGCTTCCCTCCCTCCCTCCCTTCCCTCCCTCCTCCTCAGGGCTGAATTCAGAGGCAGGTTGCCCAGCCCGGCCAGAGCCAAGGCTGGCATAAAGTGGAGACGGCTGGGTGATGAAGCCGAGCCCAGGTGAGACGTTTGGGGAAGAGGGAGCAGGAAGAACAGGCGGTTGTGGGGAGGAGAGAAGAGCTGTAGAGACAGGGCTGAATTTGGGGGGGGGGGATGCCTTGGGTGCTGAGCTTGGCTGTTTTCCGGTAAAAGTTCAATTCCCCCAACTAGGTAACACCATCAGGGCCAGAAGGGAGGGGAGGCGGAGGGGAGGAGGGGGCCTGTTCTTTTGCAGACATTTCAGGACCCAACTAGATAGCCTTATCAGGGCTAGAAGGGAGGCTTTGGGGGAGGGGGAGGCAGAGGAGAGAAGAAAGAGAAGGAGGAGGAAAAGAAAAAGGAAGAGGGGTAGGGGAAGGAGAAGGAGGAGGAAGAGGGGGAGAAAGAGGAGGAAGAGGAGGAGGAAGAGAAAAACGAATGAGCTTGGTTGTTTTCCTGCGGACATTTCACGACTCAACTAGGTAACGCCATCAGGGCTAGAAGGTAGTTAGGCTTTTGGGGAGGGAGAGGGGGAAGCAGAGGAGGAGGAGAAAGAGGAGGAGGGGGAGGAGAAAGAGAACGAAGAGGAGGAGGAGGAAGAGGGGGAGAAAGGAGGAGGAAGAGAAAAAGGAGGAGGAGAAAGAGGAGGACAACGGTGGGGTCCTTCGTGGCCTCTGAGCTTGGTTGTTTTCCTGCGGACATTTCACGACCCAACTAGGTAACGTCATCAGGGCTAGAAGGGAGTTAGGCTTTTGGGGAGGGAGAGGGGGAAGCAGAGGAGGAGGAGAAGAAAGAGGAGGAGGAGGAAGAGGGGGAGAAAGGAGGAGGAAGAGAAAAAGGAGGAGGAGGAAGTGAAGGAGGAAGAGGAGGAGGAGGAAGAGGAGGACAACAACTGTGGGGTCCTTCGTGGCCTCTGAGCTTGGTTGTTTTCCTGCGGACATTTCACAACCCAACTAGGTAACGTCATCAGGGCTAGAAGGGAGTTAGGCTTTTGGGGAGGGAGAGGGGGAAGCAGAGGAGGAGGAGAAGAAAGAGGAGGAGGAGGAAGAGGGGGAGGAAGGAGGAGGAAGAGAAAAAGGAGGAGGAGGAAGTGAAGGAGGAAGAGGAGGAGGAGGAAGAGGAGGACAACAACTGTGGGGTCCTTCGTGGCCTCTGAGCTTGGTGGTTTTCCCGCAGACATTTCACGACCCAACTAGGTAACGTCATCAGGGCTGGAAGGGATTGCCAATCCAGCAGGAACCCTGCGCCTCCCACCAGCCCTTCCGCTGGGGTCTCCCTACAAGCCCCGTCCTGCAGAGGCAGCAAACCCCAGCCAGCAGCCACCGAATGGGAGGAGGCCCCCCAATACACCCACGCCCAATTTCCCAGGAGCAGAAATTCGAGAGAGACTCCAAGGCCTGGAAGCCCTTCCTCTCCTCCCCCCACCCACCAATTCGAGGAGGGGGCCAACATGAGGCCAGAGAGACTTGGAAGAGGCCTGAATAGACGCAACCCCCCCCCCCCCACACACACACACACAAAGAATCCCCTGGCTGCAGGAGGGGATTCCAGAGCTGGTAGAAGAAGAAATGAGGAGCAAAATCAATTTTCCTTTTCCATGCAAAGGGCTTGGGGGGGGGGGGGGGTTGTTGTTGAGGCTGATGAAATACGGCCCAGCATTTCCTTTGATAATGTCTTCCCTGCCATATGCAAACTACACCAGGGGTGCTTAGAATGAAGCCAGAGGGCGATCAATAATGGCAGGAGCCCCCCCCCCCTCACTCCTTCCAAAACACAATGGGGAAGGAAAGGGGAATCATGAAAGGTGAAAAATGAACGTTTCTCTTCGGGATTAGAAACTAAATATATATATATATATATCGATAGAAGAAAATATTTATTGCCAGGGACTGAACGGTACTCCCTGAGCCTGGTGGTTTGCTTGCAGACGTTTCATGACCCAGCTAGGTAACGCCATCAGGGCTAGAAAGAAGTGAGGTGGGCAGAATGGGGGAGGAGGAGGACTGTGGGGTCCTTGATTCTCTCTGAGCTGGGCTGTTTTTTGTAGACGTTTCATGACCCAGCTAGGAAACGCCATCAGGGCTGGAAAGAAGCGGGGTATGAAGAGAGGAGGAGGAGGACTATGGGGTCCTTGGTGCTCTCTTATTATTATTTATTGGATTTCTAGACCGCCCTCTCTCCCCGAAGGGACTCAGGGCGGTGAGCTTGGCTCTTTTCTCGCAGACCTTTCATGACCCAGCTAGGTGACGTCATCAGGGCTAAGGCTGATAATGTTCCCTAGCTGAGTATTGAAATGCCTGCAAGCAAACCAGAGCTCCAGGGACTCCCCCCCCCAGCCCCCCAGGGTGGGATGTAGGTTTTGCAGCAAAAGCATTGCCCCACACCCCACACACCCCAAACGGCCCCTTTACAGCAGGGATTCTCAACCTTGCAAGCTTTAAGATGTGTGGACTTCAACTCCCAGAATTCCTCAGGAGGAGGAGGGGGGAGGAAGAGCAACATGGGGTCCTTGACACTCTTCTGAGCGTGGTTGTTTCCTTGCAGGCATTGCATGACCCGACTAGGGAACAGCATCAGTGCTAGAATGGGATTAGGAGGAGGAGGAGGAGGAGGAGGAGGAGGAGGAGGAGGAGGAGGAGGAGGAGGAGGAGAAGGAGGAGGAGGAGGAGGAAGAGGAGGAGGACTGGGGGCTCTATGGTCCTTTCTAAGCTGGGTGGCTTTCTTGCAGACCTTTCTTCACCCAACTAGGGATCAGCATCAGTGCCAGAAGGGAGGCAAATTGGTCTTCTTTGTCTTCCTTCTAGGATTGATGATGTTACCTAGCGGGGCCACGAAACGTTTTGCAAGGAAGCAAGCCAGGAGCGCTCAGCTCAACCCTGGGCCACAAACATTTTCTTCCGTTGGCCCTTGGATCGTTTCATGCCTAAGGTGGGATTTGAACTCGCCGTCTCCCGGTTTCCAACCTGGCACCTCAACTACGAGACCCAAAGGGTCCAATCTGGGCACCTGTCCAACCTTGGCTACTGTAGGATTTCGATTCCCAGAATGCCTCAGCCAGCCCTGCCACCTGGAAGTCCGCAGCTTGTTAAAGTGGCCAATTTGGGAAGCCGTGGTTTAAAGCGAGCTCCCTCTGTGCAATCCCAGCTGGCTTGGCCCCTGGTTGGAAACAGGCGCGTCCCAGAGGTGCTAGCCAGGTCCAGGGTCCCTGGGATGCCCTAAGTCAGGGATGTCCAAACTTGGGAACTTTGTTTGGGACAAAGTTGGGAACCTTCAGACTTAAAGTCTGAAGGACTTCAGCTCCCAGAATTCTCCAGCCAGCTTTGCTGGCTGGAGAAATCTGGGAGCTGAAGTCCTTCAGACTTAAAGTTGCAAAGGTTGGAGACCCCTGGCCCAGACCCTGACAGCTTTGCTGGCTGGAGAATTCTGGGAGCTGAAGTCCTTCAGACTTAAAGTTGCAAAGGTTGGAGATCCCTGGCCCAGACCCTGACAGCTTTGCTGCCTGGAGAATTCTGGGAGCTGAAGTCCTTCAGACTTAAAGTTGCAAAGGTTGGGGACCACTGGCCCAGGCCCTGACACTGACAGCTTTGCTGGCTGGAGAATTCTGGGAGCTGAAGTCCTTCAGACTTAAAGTTGCAAAGGTTGGAGACACCTGGCCCAGGCCCTGACACTGACAACTTTGCTGGCTGGAGAATTCTGGGAGCTGAAGTCCTTCAGACTTAAAGTTGCAAAGGTTGGAGACCACTGGCCCAGGCCCTGACACTGACAGCTTTGCTGGCTGGAGAATTCTGGGAGCTGAAGTCCTTCAGACTTAAAGTTGCAAAGGTTGGGGACCACTGGCCCAGGCCCTGACACTGACAGCTTTGCTGGCTGGAGAATTCTGGGAGCTGAAGTCCTTCAGACTTAAAGTTGCAAAGGTTGGAGACCCCTGGCCCAGGCCCTGACACTGACAACTTTGCTGGCTGGAGAATTCTGGGAGCTGAAGTCCTTCAGACTTAAAGTTGCAAAGGTTGGAGACCCCTGGCCCAGACCCTGACAGCTTTGCTGGCTGGAGAATTCTGGGAGCTGAAGTCCTTCAGACTTAAAGTTGCAAAGGTTGGAGATCCCTGGCCCAGACCCTGACAGCTTTGCTGCCTGGAGAAGTCTGGGAGCTGAAGTCCTTCAGACTTAAAGTTGCAAAGGTTGGAGACCCCTGGCCCAGACCCTGACAGCTTTGCTGGCTGGAGAATTCTGGGAGCTGAAGTCCTTCAGACTTAAAGTTGCAAAGGTTGGAGACCCTGGCCCAGACCCTGACAGCTTTGCTGGCTGGAGAATTCTGGGAGCTGAAATCCTTCAGACTTAAAGTTGCAAAGGTTGGGGACCACTGGCCCAGGCCCTGACACTGACAGCTTTGCTGGCTGGAGAATTCTGGGAGCTGAAGTCCTTCAGACTTAAAGTTGCAAAGGTTGGAGACCCCTGGCCCAGGCCCTGACACTGACAACTTTGCTGGCTGGAGAATTCTGGGAGCTGAAGTCCTTCAGACTTAAAGTTGCAAAGGTTGGGGACCACTGGCCCAGGCCCTGACACTGACAGCTTTGCTGGCTGGAGAATTCTGGGAGCTGAAGTCCTTCAGACTTAAAGTTGCAAAGGTTGGAGACCCCTGGCCCAGGCCCTGACACTGACAACTTTGCTGGCTGGAGAATTCTGGGAGCTGAAGTCCTTCAGACTTAAAGTTGCAAAGGTTGGAGACCCCTGGCCCAGACCCTGACAGCTTTGCTGGCTGGAGAATTCTGGGAGCTGAAGTCCTTCAGACTTAAAGTTGCAAAGGTTGGAGACCCTGGCCCAGACCCTGACAGCTTTGCTGGCTGGAGAATTCTGGGAGCTGAAGTCCTTCAGACTTAAAGTTGCAAAGGTTGGGGACCACTGGCCCAGGCCCTGACACTGACAGCTTTGCTGGCTGGAGAATTCTGGGAGCTGAAGTCCTTCAGACTTAAAGTTGCAAAGGTTGGAGACCCCTGGCCCAGGCCCTGACACTGACAACTTTGCTGGCTGGAGAATTCTGGGAGCTGAAGTCCTTCAGACTTAAAGTTGCAAAGGTTGGGGACCACTGGCCCAGGCCCTGACACTGACAGCTTTGCTGGCTGGAGAATTCTGGGGGCTGAAGTCCTTCAGACTTAAAGTTGCAAAGGTTGGAGACCCCTGGCCCAGGCCCTGACACTGACAACTTTGCTGGCTGGAGAATTCTGGGAGCTGAAGTCCTTCAGACTTAAAGTTGCAAAGGTTGGAGACCCCTGGCCCAGACCCTGACAGCTTTGCTGGCTGGAGAATTCTGGGAGCTGAAGTCCTTCAGACTTAAAGTTGCAAAGGTTGGAGATCCCTGGCCCAGACCCTGACAGCTTTGCTGGCTGGAGAATTCTGGGAGCTGAAGTCCTTCAGACTTAAAGTTGCAAAGGTTGGAGACCCTGGCCCAGACCCTGACAGCTTTGCTGGCTGGAGAATTCTGGGAGCTGAAGTCCTTCAGACTTAAAGTTGCAAAGGTTGGGGACCACTGGCCCAGGCCCTGACACTGACAGCTTTGCTGGCTGGAGAATTCTGGGAGCTGAAGTCCTTCAGACTTAAAGTTGCAAAGGTTGGAGACACCTGGCCCAGGCCCTGACACTGACAACTTTGCTGGCTGGAGAATTCTGGGAGCTGAAGTCCTTCAGACTTAAAGTTGCAAAGGTTGGAGACCACTGGCCCAGGCCCTGACACTGACAGCTTTGCTGGCTGGAGAATTCTGGGAGCTGAAGTCCTTCAGACTTAAAGTTGCAAAGGTTGGGGACCACTGGCCCAGGCCCTGACACTGACAGCTTTGCTGGCTGGAGAATTCTGGGAGCTGAAGTCCTTCAGACTTAAAGTTGCAAAGGTTGGAGACCCCTGGCCCAGGCCCTGACACTGACAACTTTGCTGGCTGGAGAATTCTGGGAGCTGAAGTCCTTCAGACTTAACGTTGCAAAGGTTGGAGACCCCTGGCCCAGACCCTGACAGCTTTGCTGGCTGGAGAATTCTGGGAGCTGAAGTCCTTCAGACTTAAAGTTGCAAAGGTTGGAGATCCCTGGCCCAGACCCTGACAGCTTTGCTGCCTGGAGAAGTCTGGGAGCTGAAGTCCTTCAGACTTAAAGTTGCAAAGGTTGGAGACCCTGGCCCAGACCCTGACAGCTTTGCTGGCTGGAGAATTCTGGGAGCTGAAGTCCTTCAGACTTAAAGTTGCAAAGGTTGGAAACCCTGGCCCAGACCCTGACAGCTTTGCTGGCTGGAGAATTCTGGGAGCTGAAGTCCTTCAGACTTAAAGTTGCAAAGGTTGGGGACCACTGGCCCAGGCCCTGACACTGACAGCTTTGCTGGCTGGAGAATTCTGGGAGCTGAAGTCCTTCAGACTTAAAGTTGCAAAGGTTGGAGACCCCTGGCCCAGGCCCTGACACCGACAACTTTGCTGGCTGGAGAATTCTGGGAGCTGAAGTCCTTCAGACTTAAAGTTGCAAAGGTTGGAGACCCTGGCCCAGACCCTGACAGCTTTGCTGGCTGGAGAATTCTGGGAGCTGAAGTCCTTCAGACTTAAAGTTGCAAAGGTTGGGGACCACTGGCCCAGGCCCTGACACTGACAGCTTTGCTGGCTGGAGAATTCTGGGAGCTGAAGTCCTTCAGACTTAAAGTTGCAAAGGTTGGAGACCCCTGGCCCAGGCCCTGACACTGACAACTTTGCTGGCTGGAGAATTCTGGGAGCTGAAGTCCTTCAGACTTAAAGTTGCAAAGGTTGGAGACCCCTGGCCCAGACCCTGACACTGACAGCTTTGCTGGCTGGAGAATTCTGGGAGCTGAAGTCCTTCAGACTTAAAGTTGCAAAGGTTGGAGACCCCTGGCCCAGACCCTGACACTGACAGCTTTGCTGGCTGGAGAATTCTGGGAGCTGAAGTCCACAAGTGTTAAAGTTCCCAAGTTTGGACATCCCTGCCCTAAGTGGCAGGAAATCAATGCAGCTACATTTCTTTTAAGCGCTGATTTCCCCCTTCGCCGCCCCCCCCCCAAATGCTGGCTAAGGCTTTAACCAGCTTGGGTCTTATTTCCCCCCTCCCCCCCCCCCCCCCGCAACTGAAACGCAGATGACAAATGGCCCTTTGCAAGCATTCATTCACTCCAGGCTGCGGGTGAAGAAATGGATCAGAACGCAGTTATAAAAACATTAGTTAGATTTAGGAAGCCTGCCTTCCGGCTGCAAGGAGGGGAGGGGGGAGGCAGCGGGAGGGGAGGGGAGGGGGTTTTCCTGGCAGATGGGTAGGAAAGGCTGCAGGGGAGGAGAGAGGGGGTACCCCAAAGACCCCACGGAGGAGCCACGAACACGGCGGTCAGACAAAAGAGCTCCACCTTGGCACTGCAAACCGTGTGTGGATTATTCCAAAAAACTGCAATTATTTTGCCTAAGCTGCTATGTAAACTGGGACAAGCCCGGGTTTGCTGAGCACGTTAAGCCGTGAAACGTGGTTTGTGAACCTCACTGCCTGCTTCAAGCCAAAGGCCAAGATGTAAGAACCAGGGTGGACAAAAATCGAGGTTTTAAAAAAAAAAAAATAATAATAATAAAAGTTTTTTTAGATTGTTAAAATCAAATTTATTTTAATAAAACGCTTTGGGAAGAAAGATAGTTTTCTATTTAAGATACATGAATAATTTAGTTTTATTCAGCATGAAATGGAGCTTAGTTATGCAGCACCAGGAGGCTGCACATGCGGCCGTATTTACATTTTTTGGTCAAACTCCTTCAATGAATCCCAGCTCTGCCAGCTGAGATAACCTGCCCTGCCTTGATGCATGCGGCCACAATTTCACAGTAAGGAGGAGATAAGTCACGAAACGAAGCCCAGGAATATTCCTTCTTTTGTACAAATCTGTCCACACCACAACCTGCATGGCGGTTGGAAGAGAAAAGGCACCTCTAAGGGTGAGGAGGAAGGTCGAGCGGTTAAAAATACGATACAAGAGCAGAGTTGGAAGGGACCTTGGAGGTCATCTAGTCCAACCCCCTGCCTAGGCAGGAACCTTATACCGTTTCAGACAAATGACTGTCCACTCTCTTCTTGAAACATCTCCAGTGTTGGGGCCTTCACAACTTCTGGAGGCAACTTCTGTTCCTCTTATTCATGGTTCTCACTGTCAGGAAATTCCTCCTCAGTTCTAGGTTGCTTCTCTCCTGGATTAGTTTCCACCCATTGCTTCTTGTCCTGCCCTCAGGTGCCTTGATGTCCTCAGCAGGGCTCAGCATCGGCTGCTGAGGCTTGCATCCACAGAACAATGTCCGCACCCCAGTTTTTTAAAAAGTGGGAGAGGCCGAAAGAAGAACAAGTTCAAATCCCTGCAAGGTAAAAGAGCAACTTTTCTATTTAAAAAAAAAAACCCTTCGGAACAATTGTGGGTCCTTGGACAGAAGGGGAATCCTTGGTGCTCTGGGTGACTTGGGTTGTTTTCCTTGCAGACGTCTCATGACCCAGCTAGGGAGCATCATCATCATCATTATCAAGGCTGGTTGGGCAAAGTCCCCTCCCTTCCAGTACTGATGATGTTCTCTAGTACGGTCATGAAATGTTTGCAAAAATAATAATAATAATCACGCAGCTCAGAGAGCACTAAGGACCTCACAGTCCTCCTCCTCTCCGCAACACCTTCTCCCTTCTATCCCTGATGTTGTTCCTTGGTTGGGTCATGAAACGTCTGCAAGAAAACCCCAAAGCTCAGAGAGCACCAGGGGCCCCCACGGTCCTCCTCCATCTTTTCCTCTTCTTTTTCCTTTTCTTCCTCCTCTTCTCTTCTCTTTCCTCTTCCTCCTTTTTCCCTCTCCTTCTCCTCTTCCTCTTCCCCTCTCCTCCTCTCCACAAACCTTCTCCCTTCGACCACTGATGATGCTCCCTAACTGGGTCACGAAACGTCTGCAAGGAAACAACCCAGAGAGCAGCCAGGACCCCCCCACGCCCCCCATCCCAGCCTTCAGCTGCAAGTATTCCATGGCCCTGAAATCCTCCATCAGCTTCAGCAGGTTTTTTTTCAAGCTCTTTTCAGAAAAGTCCTTCAGATTCTGAAACGGATGGATTATGTGGCACAGATATTTTTTCCTCTCTTTAATTCATCTCAGCAAATTGTGAAGAAGCAATTATTCAAAAAAAAATCTCTTTGCTGCTTATAAATAAAATTGCAATTTTT
The DNA here is from genome assembly GCA_039707465.1 of Rhabdophis nuchalis. Classification (NCBI taxonomy): domain Eukaryota; kingdom Metazoa; phylum Chordata; class Lepidosauria; order Squamata; family Natricidae; genus Rhabdophis; species Rhabdophis nuchalis. Next base: position 250,169,796 of record CM077644.1, read on the forward strand.
CCAAACTGCAGTGCTAAAGACTCTCTGCCCATTGAGTTGGGGTTTGTGTGTGTGTGTGTGTGTGTGTGTGTGTGTGTGTGTGTTATTTTAGCCCCCTTAATCAATGCTTCTGCTCCAATCACGGCAGCCAGTTTGGGGTGATCTGAAAAGGAGACCGGTCAGTTTCACGAGAAATCAGGCCGGCAAAGGAAACCCAGAGAAACTGCTGGACAATTTTTCACCATTGCCTTCCCTGTCTATATTCCCTTCAGCCATATAAATTGTGGCAATAAAATCAATTCGCTTCTCATTTGTTTTCAGAAAATACCAGAAGGCTCACGTGCAGCTTCCATTAGAGCCAGGCTGGCAGATTTCCAATGCGGAAAATTGGCAAAATAAAGACAAACGGCTTTTGGGGGGGCGGAACCCTCTACAAAACGGACACCTGGCTCATCATAAATGACTTACATTCACACCGGACGTTATCTTCTCCAGTAGATGGCCCCTTCTCTCTGGGCAAATCCCGCCCTGGACCGAAATGCAGGATACGGATATTTATGGGGCCTGCATTCGGAGGAAGGGGCTCCATGGTCACGCATAATTGGCATGACAGGCACTTCTAGATGCCCTCTTTTTACCTCGGAGGGACCCTGTCGCGATGCTTGAAGGAGCACAGGAAGTGATTGCGTGGGGGGGGGGCGGGCAGGGAGACAAGGGACACCTGAAAAGCTCCTTTTCCAAATTAGCAATTGATTTTTTTTATCTGTCAAGCATAATTATTATAGATAATTAGAGCAAGCAGGACAGGAGAGGAATACAGCAGTTCAGCCGTTAAAGCGATCCTCAAGGTGTTATCGCTGGGATTAAAGGAGACCTTGAGCTCCAGACGTGTGTGTGTGTGTGTGTGTTTTTCCCAGCATGACTCTGGAACGCCTCAGGCAATTTCAACGAAATTGGTACATAGATGACCTATTCTCTGGAAACAAACACGGTAGGGGTAAGACACCCCTAACACCCCTTGGGGGTGGGGGTGTTCATTTGTGTGTGTTCCAGCATAACTCTGGAACGCCTGGGCCGCTGAAATTATATCTATAGTGTCAAGCAAGTTACAGTACTTTGGACAGTGATCGTGCGCGTTATGGATTCAGGTTCTGTTAAGATACAGCCTGTTGTGCCTTAAAATGGCTTCTACTGTGCGGCACTGGGGAGTTGCCATGGTAACGGGTTTGGAGTACTCCCTCTAATACAGGATTGGGATAAATGCATCACTGGGCAACGCTGGTTCATCAGCTGGCTTCAAATAAGAGAGGCGTGGAAGCCGAACAAAATCAAACAGGCATATAATCTAATATGCATGTAATAATCAAATATTGTTACCTTACCTCCTACCGCTTCCCTTTTTAAGACCTTAGAACACAGGCTGTCCTCGGCCTATGACCACAATTGAGCTCAACAGTCCTGTTATTAAGTGAGACAGTTGTTAAAGTTAGTTTTGCCGCACCCTTCGCAACTTGTTTTGCCACGGTTGTTAAATGAATCCCTGGAGCTAGTCCCTAAAGCAGCTGTTAAGTGGATCTGGATTCCCTGCCGGCTTGGCTTGTCGGAAGGTCGCAGGAGGGGAGGGCGGGACCCCAGGACACAGCAACCGTGTTACCAGCTTAACAACTGCAGGGATTCACTGGACGGATGTGGCGAGAAGAGTCGTAAAATGGGGCAATACTCACTTAACAACTTTCTTCCTCGATATAAACTTTGGGCTCCACTGTGGTCGTAAGTGGAGGACTCCCTGTATGACAGAGGTGCCCTTCTGTCCTGGTAAACCAATGGAGATTGAACTGCAGAGCTGAAGTCTGGAAAAACTTCACTGTCATTCAAGAATCAGGACTCCAGGAAGACAAAGGCCATCAGCGCATCAGCCAAAGCTCCCCGGAGGTCAGGGCAGTCTGGCCGTGCCCCAGAGCAGAGGGGGGGGGGCATGGCTTAGCTAGATTTACTGGACCTCTTGAACCACCTCCCTGGGATGCCCAGGTGGGCTCTGCCAGGCCTGCAGCCTTCTTTTCTTTGGGGTCTTTGGCCTGCCACACTTTCTATCCTTCTACTGTGCGTTTTCTACGGTGGGGAAATGGGAGGGAGTTCGATGATAGGTAGCCATAACAACGTTCTTCCTAGAAAGCCAAGGTCATCCTTTGCCTCTGCACCTCTTTTGGGTCTTTGGCCTGGCACACTTTCTATCCTTCTACTGTGCATTTTCTATGGTGGGGAAATGGGAGGGAGTTCGATGATAGGTAGCCATAACAACGTTCTTCCTAGAAAGCCAAGGTCATCTTTTCTCTTTGCACACCTCTGCACCTGACCGGGACTGGATGGGTGGAAGCTGCCTGCGTGGCAGTGGGAGATTGGACCATGGGGTGGACTGGTGGGTGTGGGGAGGGCAAGATCTTGAACTTTCAACTGGGAGGGGACCGGGAAGCTTTCAGATTCGGGTTTTCCCAGATGGGCCAAGATGGCTCTCTTCATCAATGGGAACTTTGAGGAATCCTTGTGCTTCGGACTCTGATTGACTTTCGGAGGCTCTTTGGGACCCTAACAGGCTCTCTCGAAGGAAGCCCCCCACCCCCACCCACCCCTGTCATCTACGCCCTCTTCTGCTTTGGCTCTGAAACCCTTTGGATTCTGAAGCCATCAACGTTGAAACATGCCCATTACGACAAGTTAAGAGCGAAGTCAGACTCAACACAAATACACAGAAACCCATTCAACAGGCATATCCAACTTCGCATTCTGGTGTGTGTTTGTGTGTGTGTTTGTGTGTTTGTGTGTGTGTACAAGAAAACGGCCTAGCCCAGTCGCAAAGAAACATGGGTGACACTGCAGGGGATGGGGGGTGGACAATGACGATATCCCCCTCCTCCTGAAAGGGGTTGGTGGGGGGGGGGGGGATTGGGAGACCAGGAATCTCCTGTGGGTCTCCGCCCTCTGCAAGAGAGACAGTGTTTTTCCTGCTCCTCCTTCCTCTCTCTCTCTCCCTCAACCTCCTCTTCTTCTTCTTCTCTTTTGTTCTTCTCTCTTTCTGCACATCCCACTCCTTTCTAGAACATGAAATGCCTGCAAGAAAACCACACGGTTGCCATCCACGGCCCCTTCCCCCTCTTCTTCCTCCCTTCTAACACTGATACTGTTCCCTAGTTGGGTCATGAAACGTCTGCAAGGAAGCCACCCAGCTCCAAGAGAACCAAGGTCCCTGCAGTTGTCATCCTCCTCCTCCTCCTCTCCCCACCAAACCCCACTTCCCTTCCAGCACTGATAACATTACCTAGTTGGGCCATGAAACGCCTGCGAGAAAACCACCCAGCTCAGAGAGCCCCAAGGACCCCAGAGTCTTCCTCCTTTTTCACTTCCTCCTTCCCCTCTTCTTTCCCTTTTCCTCCTCCTTCTCCCTGCACTCGTTGCTAACACGGATGATGCTACCTAGCTGAGTAGGCAGGTAGAGATTGAAGAGAAATATCTTCAAAAACATCTTTTTTTTAAAATTACAAATTCTGACATATTTTATAAACAAAATGCTGTCCGGGCCTTTTCTTTTACATCCTCTGATATACACAATCCATTTTACATCATAGTTCTGGTTCCAATTTCAGCCCTATTATTCTCCTTCCATATTTTTCATCTTAAACTTATTTTCTTCTTAGTACATAAACAATGTCCCTCTTTGCCCCTTCAAAGTTAAACCAAATTATCATTTCATATTTCATCTGTTGTCCTATTTTACTATAAGGAACACATATCCCCCCAGTTCAGTTTTAACATCAGAGAACATTTAATTAATTATCCACAATTAACAATTATCCACAATTAACAATAATGTCTTATGTTATAATGTTATGTTATATAATGTTACTATAATTTCCTTATATCCTCATTAACTGCGTACCATTAACAATCTTAATACAATTCCCTTTAATCTACTAATGTGTGCCTTCTTTCCCTTCTTCCTCCTCTAACCCTTTCCTCTTGGTCTCCACTTCTTTTTCCCTTCTTCTTCTCAGCCTTCTTTTTCTTCTTTTTATAAATGTTGTTTATGCTGCGCTTGCACGAAGATGGCGGGGTAGCTCTGGAGCTCCGCGTGGGCTGCGGAGGCTGTTGGCATTTTTGAGTGCCCCCTGCCCTCGTTTGTGATCTTGGAGGGCATGGGAGGATGAGGGACCCACCCGGACACCTTAGGGTGGGGTTCGCAACATCGGGGGAAGAGCGGACGGAGCGCCGGCGGCCGGAACGCTCGGCGGTGTGAGCGCCGGGGCGTGAACTGCTGCAACGGAGGCCAGTGCAGAGGCCGCCGCCCGGACGTTTTAACAGGGCGGAGAGAGGCCGGCTGCACCGAAGAGCTCCGGAAAGCTGAATTGGTGGCGTGCCGTGGGGTGAAGCGGTGGTGAGAGCACCGGTGGCCAGCGGGAAGTGGTGAGAGAGGCGTGGAGGAAAGATGGCGGAGGAGGCGGAGATGCTGGTTTGTTGGAGTGAGGAAGGTGGAGAGAGAGAGTGCGGAGGGGAGAGGTTGCCGCTGGAGGCCGAGTCGACGGCGGTGGGAGCGCCGGGAGGCGAGAGACGAAGGCGGCGACAGAGGAGCTGGCTGGAGAAAGGTGGAAGGTGGTGGCTGTGAGAGAGCCATGCGGTGGTTGAGAGTGGAGAGGCGGCTGCTGGAGGCCAGGCTGACGGCGGTGGGAGCGCCGGAAGGCCACTGGCGAAGGCGGTGACGCGGGGATTGCGGCGGTGGGAGCGCCGAGGTGGACGTGGACGGCCGCTGACCAGTCGTAATTTCATTTTCCCCCTTGGTCACCCTCCCAAGTCTGGGAGAATTACGCCACCAAGGCCTTAATAGGCCCGGAAGAACTGACTGTCCTAAAGAACATGTGGCAGCAACCAATTATGGTCGCCCCAATGGTCATCATTGCGAACTAATTTAACCTAATTCAACTGAATCTATTTACCAACTGATTTATCTTGGTTTACCCATCTTGCACTTTATTTCACCTGATTTCATGTTACCAACTATGAATTGACTTGAGTGAATCGTTTTAATCAATTGCCAACGACTTTTAACATCTGTATTTTTTAACATCTGTATTTATTCCATAACCCACCTGAGTTTTATATATATAATTATTGAATTTTAATTATCTATTTAACAATGTATTCCAGAGCAAGCCTGCTATCGCTGCGAGAGTCCCCGCTCTCGCAGGTATGGCCCCTTGATTTATCCAGGGCCCATCTCGATGATGGTATTGTAAATCCGAAGAGATGGGCGAAGCGCGGCCTTAGGGGATTTTTAGTTTTTAATTTATTTAAATTATCTTTTTTAGGGGGTTCAAGGGAGGGGGGTAGATATAGACAGATGGAGATTGAAACAGTGATCAGTAGTAAGGACCAGGATAGCAGTCGACGGCGGGAAGCGGAAGGCGAAAGGAAGGGGGATACCCGAGTCGTTCCTCAGGAGGGCATACCAATTCAGAGGGTCGTGGGGAGGGGCAGGACCGAGGGGAGACAATTTTCATCCTCCCGGTTGGTGGCACGCAGCCGTTGGTTACAAACGGTTGGGTGCCACAACCCTCGCAGGCTAGGTGGCCAGGGAATACAGAGCCAGGGTCTGCGGCTGATGTTTTGCAACGCCAGGTCCGTTGTCAACAAAGCCCCCCTCATTAGTGACCTTGTGTCAGAGGGGGAGCCGGACCTGGTAGGAATTGCGGAGACCTGGTTGGGCCACGAGGGAGGACTTCCCCTCGTTGAAATGTGCCCACCAGGCTACCGCGCATTCCATCAGCCGCGGGCCCTAGGCAGGGGTGGTGGGGTAGCGGTCATTATTAAGGAAGGCCTGGAGCCGAGAGAGACCATTGTGCCTCAGACCTCCGGCTGTGAGTCCCTCTGCATGAAGTGGGGCCGAGGGAGGCAGTTGGGCTTGCTGGTTGTATACCTGGCTCCCCGCTATGTAGCAGCAGCCCTGCCCGAGCTCCTGGAGGTGATCGCTACGGTGGCAGTGGAGACCCCCAGACTCATAGTCATGGGGGACTTTAATCTGCCATCGTTGGGCGAATCATCCGTGGTAGCTCGGGAGTTCATGGCTTCCATGACGGCCATGGACCTGACCCAAGTAATTCAAGGCCCCACCCATGAGGGTGGACATACGCCGGACCTCATCTTCGTCTCGGGCCAATGGAAGAGTGATCTGGGTACAGGGGACATAGTCATCACACCCTTGTCATGGTCAGACCACTCACTTCTCCGACTCGACTTTCCGACCGCTGCTCCCCTCCGCGGGGAGGCGGAACCAGAGTTACCAATCTGGTACCGCCCCAGGCGCTTGATGGACCCGGATGGGTTCCAGACAGCGCTTGGGCCATTTCCTGTATCCCTGACCCGCGCCCCGATGGAGGACCTCACGGCCGCATGGAATAGTGCGGCCGTGGGAGCCTTAGATCGGGTCGCGCCCTTGCGGCCTCTCTCGCGGCGGCGAACCACCCTGGCTCCTTGGTTTACTGAGGGGCTGCGGGTGATGAAACGCCGCAAGAGATGCCTAGAGAGAAGATGGAGGGCTAGCCGCTCTGAATCTGACCGGACACAGGTAAGAGCCCATTTACGGACTTACATTGTGGCGCTGAGGGTGGCCAAACGTCATCATTGTGCCACCCTCATAGCATCCGCAGAAAACCGCCCTGCCGCCCTGTTTAGGGTAACCCGTTCCCTCCTTCAACAGAGGGAGCGGGAAGCCCCGCTACAGGGTAGAGCAGAGGAATTTGTGATTTTTCTGCAGGAGAAAACCGCCCAGATACAGAGTGAGCTGGCCCCCATTCATGGCCCAGTGGGATGCCACGAGAGAGATCTTGTTTGGGAGGAGTTTGACCCCGTTACTTCCGAGGATATGGACAGGCTACGTGGGCGACTGCGAGCCACCACATGTTCATTGGACCCGTGCCCCTCCTGGCTTGTACTGGCATCCTGGGAGGTGACACGAGGCTGGCTCCAAGAGGTTATCAACGCATCCTTGAGTGAGGGTTCCTTGCCTGCCTCCCTAAAAGAGGCTATGGTGAGGCCCCTCCTCAAGAAGCCCTCTTTGGACCCAGCTCTTTTGAACAACTACCGTCCAGTCTCCAACCTTCCCTTTTTGGCGAAGGTTGTTGAGAGTGTGGTGGCACAACAGTTTCCCCGTCACCTGGAGGAAGTTGACTATCTAGATCCGCGCCAGTCCGGCTTTCGGCCCGGGCATAGCACCGAGACGGCATTGGTCGCGTTGGTAGATGATCTCTGGAGGGCCAGAGATGGGGGATGTTCCTCCATCCTGGTCCTATTAGACCTCTCGGCGGCTTTCGATACCATCGACCATGGTATCCTATTGCATCGGCTGGGGGGGTTGGGGGTGGGAGGCACCGTTTTACGGTGGTTCTCCTCCTACCTCTCTGGCCGATCGCAATTTGTGCGGGCAGGAGAGCAGAGGTCGACCCCGAGACCCCTCACATGCGGGGTGCCTCAGGGGTCGGTCCTCTCGCCTCTCCTGTTTAATGCATACATGAAGCCGCTGGGTGAGATCATCCGTGGTTTTGGGGTAGAGTACCACCTGTACGCTGATGACACCCAGCTGTACATATCTACCCCAAACCACCCCAACGATGCCGTAGCGGTGATGTGCCAGTGCCTGGAAGCCGTGCGGATCTGGATGGGAAGTAACGGACTTAGCCTCAACCCGACCAAGACCGAGTGGCTGTGGTTTCCGGCTGCCCGATTCAACCAGCTTTCTCCAACGCTGGCCATAGGGGGCGAACATCTTGCCCCTGTGGATGGGGCGCGCAATTTGGGTGTCCTCCTGGATACCCGGCTGTCTATGGAAGAGCAAGTGACAGCCGTGGCCAGGAGGGCGTTTTACCAGGTTCGCCTGGTTCGCCAATTGCGCCCCCTATTGGATCGGGACGCCCTTCGCACAGTCACTCATGCCCTCGTGACATCCCGACTGGACTATTGTAACTCTCTCTACATGGGGCTCCCCTTGAGGTGCACCCGGAGGCTTCAGTTAGTTCAGAATGCAGCCGCGCGAGCAATTATGGGCACCTCTAGGTTTGCCCACGTAACACCGCTCTTGCGCGAGCTGCACTGGCTACCTGTCGTCTTCCGGGTGCGCTTCAAGGTGTTAATTATCATCTTCAAAGCGCTCCATGGCTCGGGACCTAGTTATCTGCGGGATCGGATCCTGCCCCACACATCCTCACGACCGATTCGCTCCCACAGAGAGGGGCTTCTCCGGGTGCCGTCCACTAGACTTTGTCAGCGGGCGACGCCCAGGGGAAGGGCGCTCTCTGTGGCGGGCCCGGCCCTCTGGAACGACCTTCCCCCTGATATTAGGACGACCACTGACCTCCGCTCCTTCCGTGTAAAATTGAAGACCTATCTCTTTCGACTGGCCGGCCTTGAATAGTTCTCTCTGTCTATTGACTTCAAATTTTAGTGGGTTTTTAATCTTATATTTTTAGCACGGGTAAATATTATTTAATTCTATTTTAATGTATGTATGTTTTATTTATTGTATATTGTTTTTAGCTTTGCCTGTGCACCGCCCCGGGTCCCTGAGGGGAGAGGGTGCGGTTAATAAATTTCAATTTCAATTTCAAAATATTGTATCTTTTCTTCTGAACCCTTTTTCTCACTTTTAATTTTATTGTTCTAGTAGTTTCCTCCAGTTTTTCCTGGCCTCGTCCTCAGAGGTTCCCAAACTTGGCAACTTTAAGACTTGTGGACTTCAACTATCAGAATTCTCCAGCCAGCTATGCTGGCTGGAGAATTCTGGGAGTTGAAGTCCACAAGTCTTAAAGTTGCCAAGTTTGGGAACCTCTGCATTAGATCCTTCTTTGCTATTTGATTGTTTCTTTTGGGGGGGGGGGGACATTCCCAGTGAAATCATTTGTTTCTTATTCAAAAAACCTTTAATATCTTCAATAACAATAACAATAATAATAATCTTTATTGTCATTGTAAAAATTACAATGAAATTACAATCAAGCCCAGAGAGCACCAAGGACCTCACAGTCCTCCTCCTCTCCACAAACTATATTCCCTCCCAACACTGATGATGTTACGTAGTTGGGTCATGAGACGTCTGCAAGAAAACAGCCAAGCTCAGAGAGTACCAAGGACCCCACAGTCCCCTCCTCCTCCCTCTCTCTCTCTAGGCCGCCCTCTTCTTCTCTTCTGTTCTTTTTCTCTCTGCAAATCCCTTCTTAGCACTGGAACTGATGACGTCCCCTAGTTGGGTCATGAAACGCCTGCAAGAAACCCACCCAGCTCAGAGAGCCCCAAGGACCCCCAAACGCCCCTTTGCTCAATCAGCCTGTGTCGGGGTCCCCCTCACGGCCCCCTGCCCATCCATTCATCTAACACACGCAATAGAAAAACACCATCGATAAATATATTATTATTATTATTATTATTATTATTATTATTATTATTATTATTATTATTATTATTATTATTATTATTATTATTATTATTATTATTATTTATAAACCGCTCTCTCTCCCCGAAGGGACTCGAGGCGGTGCACAGGGAATTTAAAAATACAACGATGCCCCAACGATGCCGTAGCGGTGATGTGCCAGTGCCTGGAAGCCGTGCGGATCTGGATGGGAAGCAACGGACTCAGGCTCAACCCGACCAAGACCGAGTGGCTGTGGTTTCCGGCTGCCCGATTCAACCAGCTCACTCCATCGCTGGCCATAGGGGGCGAACATCTTGCCCCTGTGGATGGGGCGCGCAACTTGGGTGTCCTCCTGGATGCCCGGCTGTCCATGGAAGATCAAGTGACAGCCGTGGCCAGGAGGGCGTTTTACCAGGTTCGCCTGGTTCGCCAGTTGCGCCCCCTATTGGATCGGGACGCCCTGCGCACAGTCACTCATGCGCTCGTGACATCCCGACTGGACTATTGTAACTCTCTCTCCATGGGGCTCCCCTTGAGGTGCACCCGAAGACTTCAGCTGGTCCAGAATGCAGCCGCGTGAGCAATAATGGGTACCGCAAGGTATACCCATGTAACACCGCTCTTGCGCGAGCTGCACTGGCTACCTGTCGTCTTTCGGGTGCGCTTCAAGGTGTTAGTTCTCATCTTTAAAGCGCTCCATGGCTCGGGACCTAGCTACCTGCGGGATCGGATCCTGCCCCATACATCCTCCCGGCCGTTTCGCTCCCACAGAGAGGGACTTCTCCGGGTGCCGTCCACTAGACTTTGTCAGCGGGCGACGCCCAGGGGAAGGGCCTTCTCTGTGGCGGGCCCAGCCCTCTGGAACGACCTTCCCCCCGACATTAGAACAACTACGGACCTCCGCTCCTTCCGTCAGAAATTAAAAACTCACTTTTTCTGCTTGGCCGGCCTAGGTTAGTCTCTACCTTTAGGGCGTTAGGGAATGTTAATTTTAAAATGGGGATTTTAGTGCAGGGACAGTTGATTTAATCTGTTTTTATTGTATTTATTTATGTATATATTTTATGTTGTTTTAATTTCTCCCTGTGCACCGCTCCGAGTCCCCCTGGGGAGAGGACGCGGTATAGAAAAATAAAATCTAATCTAATCTAATCTGCATGTATAAAACCACAAGCATAAATACAATATTAAAATGAATTAAACTTAAACCCTAAAACTAAACCCCTAAAAAACCCTAATAAAACAGTTCGGTTACCCCAGGCCGCCTGGACAACCTGCCTTTCGGTTAAGCCGAGCCCCCCTGGGAGGGGGGGGGTGTCAAAGAAAAGCAGGGGGGTGGGGGGGCAGAGTTGGGGGGAAGATGAACCCCCCCCCCTGCATGTCAGTTAAAAAGAGGGAGTCTTCGTATACCTATCAGTGTGTGATACATTTCAGTGCCCATAGTTTTATGATTCCCAAATATTACATTTCATTTCCATTGCTTCATCTTATTCATAATTATGGCCGCCTTTCCTTTCTGAACCACCTTCCTGTCCTTTTGTGCATCCTAACCTATTAATCGATAATTATTATTATTTCCCCCACTGTTTTCTATCCCTCTTTTAACTTCCACCAGCCCCCCCCCCCCCCCCGTTTCCCGATGGCTTTAATATCCAAGGACCTGTTTCCCCACTTATGCTGTGGCTCCTCTTTCCTTAGTTCAGGGGTCTGCAAAGGTGGCTCTTTTAAGGCGGGTGGACTTCAACTCCCAGAATTCCCTCGCTGGCTCACAATTCTGCCCCTTTTCCTACTGCGCCCCCCTCCCCCCAACCACCCATTTAATGGCAGGGGTCCCCCCCCCCAAAAATACAACTTTTAAGACTTCTGGACTTCAACTCCCAGAATTCCCTAGGCAGCCCTGCTCCGCCGGCTGGGGAATTCTGCTGACTGTGAAATTCTGGGAGTTGAAGTCCAGAAGTCTTAAAGCGGCCATCTTTGGTGTCTCAAGGCTTTTGGGGGGAGGGGCGTGGAGGGAGACCCCTCCCCAGCTTCTAAGGCTTTGCCCTGGATGGGGGACCACCAGGCGATCCCACCCAACAAAGCCAGCTTTCCAACCCCCGCACCCCACCCGCACTCCAGCTCCTCCACCACCACCACCCCCATGCCAAGTGGCGGGGAGTCCCACCGACTGCCTCGCGGGGACTACAACTCCCATCAGCCCCGCCGGCCGGGGAGTTACAACAACAACAACAACAACAAGCATCTCCGCTCTGGGACAGACACCCCCAAAAGTCGCGCCCCCCCCCCACAACGCCTCACCTGGTAGCTGAGCAGCTCCCCCACGTCCATGGCCGCCGCTCCCGCCGCCGGCTGTCGCGAAAGGTCGCGCGCGCTGCCGTAAAGCGCTCTTTTCTCTCCCCCCTCCCCTTCGGAGGAGGCCGGGCTGGACCTTCTGCCGTAAAGCGCTCTTTTCTCCCCCCGGAGGAGGCCGGGCTGGACCTTCTGCCGTAAAGCGCGCGCGCCTGGGAGAACCCCGCCCCCAAGAGCGGCCGGCCCGTAAATACGGCAATAGAGGGCGCAGGGAGGGCTTTTGTGGAGTCAGCCGTAGTGCGACGATTAGCTGCGCAGCAGAGATTTGGCAGGGCGGGGGCTGAGCTGGGGAGGGAAGGGGGGTGGGTGGGAGGACGGATGGTGGGATTTGGGGGTGTTTCTTCTTCCTGCCGTTGCCCCATCCAACGCTGCCCCCCCCCCCAGGATGCACGAATGTAGAAATGTATATCTTGAGAAATTGCACTTTATTACAATACAATACAATACAATACAATACAACAATACAATAGCAGAGTTGGAAGGGACATTGGAGGTCATCTAGTCCAACCCCCTGCCTAGGCAGGAAGCCCTATTCAGGGGTCTGCAAAGTTGGCTCTTTTAAGACGGGTGGACTTCAACTCCCAGAATCCCCCAGCCAGCTATGCTGGCTGGGGAATTCTGGGAGTTGAAGTCCACCCGTCTTAAAAGATCCAACTTTGCAGACCCCTGCCCTATACCATTTCAGACAAATGGCTATCCAACATCTTCTTAAAGACTTCCAGGGTTGGGGCATCCACAACTTCTGGAGGCAACTTCTGTTCCACTATTAAGAATAGGATGGAATAGTATTAGGAATAAGGATAGGATAGGACAGGACAGGACATAATAGATTACAGAATGAATAGAATATAGTAGAATGGAATGGAATAGGACAGAATAGACCTCAAACAAATAAGAGGAAGGACTTTCTCACCCAGAGGATCACTGGTCTATGGAACTCCCTGCCAGAAGAAGGGGTGACAGCTGTCAGCCTCGACACCTTTAAGGAAGGATGAGAGGAGTTCATGGAGAACAAGGGTATCCATGGCTATCATGATGGATGCCTAAGGACACCCTCCGGGATGGAGAGATAGGCAGGATGTCTCTCAAGGCCATTTGCAGGGAATCACAAGCAGGTGAAGACATCTGCTTGGGAAGACCCTGAAGCCAATGGGGAGCCACTGTGGGAGACTGAAGGATGGACTGGATGGGCTGTGGTCTCTTATGTTCTTATGTTCTTACGTAATACAGAACAGAGAAGAGCTGGAGGGGTCCTTGGAGGTCATCTAGTCCAACCCCCTGCCCAAGCAGGAGACCCTACATCTGCCTCTACCTAGGATTGAACTCAACAACCTCCTGATTGGGAGGCGAGAACTCCACCTCTAGGATAGGACGGGGTATAATAGATTACAAAATGAATGGAATGGAATGGAAGAGGAAGAGGACAGAATACAGAAGAGTTGGACGGGACCTTGGAGGTCTTCTAGTCCAACCCCCAGGTCAGGCTGGAAACCCTACACCACTTCAGACGAATGGTTGTCCAATCTCTTCTTAAAAACTTCCAGTGTTGGAGCCTTCACAGCTTCTGGAGGCCAGTTGTTCCACCGGTTAATTGCTCTTTGACAACCCCCACCCTGCAGATTCCTAACCCCTCCACCCCCTCCCCCACCAGACCTGATGGAAGACTAAGGCCAAGACGAAGAATCTCTTCATATTTTTAGCTGTACAATTTGGGATGGAGACCCTTGGAATGGGGTGGGAGTAGGAATGGATTTCTATAAAAATTTACACCATACAGGAACCATTTCCACCACTCAGGGGACCCTGAGGTCAGGGATTAGCCTCCAAGTGGCCTAAATGACCTTCCAAAAAGGATGCAGTTGGCCAGCTGTCTGCAAGGAGCCAAGTTGGAAGCTTCTTGTCTTCAAAAGAAAAAAAACCAAGAAAGCCCAGTTGTCTCCTGAAAAAAAACACCTTTGGGCCTGCAAGAAAACGAGCAAGTTCAGAGACCCCCAGGGACCCCTCAGGTCAACCCTGAGCCACAAATATTCACCTTGAATGGAAGTTGGAGGCTGGCCGGATCCTGAGTCCCAGCTGCGGCTGTGCTTGGAGGGGGCCTGGTTTTTGCCATGGTTGAACCCTTGGCCAAGCAAGCCTTCCTTGTGCCAGCCACTGAGGCTGCAGCCCTTCTTGCTTCTCCTGCAGAAACAGCTACAGCGGAAGGCCTTGAGTTTTTATTCATGGTGGGGGGGAGGTCCTCGCTTTATGACCACAACTGTGCCCAAAATTTCTGCTGCTTAGCGAGACATTGGCTAAGTGGGCTTTGACCCCTTTCGTGTCCTTCCTTGCCACAGTTGTTAAGTGAACCATGGCAGTTGTTAAGTTAGTCACATGGTTGTTAAGTGAATTTGGTTTCTTCCCTGTTGACTCTGCTTGTCCAAAGGTGGCAAAAGGGGAGGACGTGACCCCCAGGTGGGAGGGGGGGACACGGCGGCTGTCGTCAATAGGAACCCATTGCCAAGGGGCCGTATTTGGATCACGTGACCATGGGAATGCTGCAACGGTCATAACTGGATAGCCATGTGTCTGAAACGGCATAGGGCTTCCTGCCTAGGCAGGGGGTTGGACTAGAAGACCTCCAAGGTCCCTTCCAACTCTGCTATTGTATTATGTTGAAATAGAAGGAGGCAGGGAGAAGAGAGGGAGGGATGAAGAAGGGAAGGAAGGGAGGAAAAGGAAAGGAGGGAGGAAGAGAGAGAGAGAGAGAGAGAGAGAAAGAAAGAAAGAAAGAAAGAAAAAGAAAGAAAGAAAGAAAGAAAGAAAGAAGTCTTTAAGATGATGTTGGATAGCCATTTGTCTGAAATGGTAGAGGGTTTCCTGCCTAGGCAGGGGGTTGGACTAGAAGACCTCCAAGGTCCCTTCCAACTCTACTATTTTATTGTGTTGAGAGAAGATGAGAATAGAGAACAGAAGAGAAGGGAAGAGAATAAAGAATAAAGAGAATAAAGAATAGAGAAGAGAAGAGAAGAGAAGAGAAGAGAAGAGAAAGTCTTTAAGAAGAGGTTGGATAGCCATTTGCCTGAAATGGTATAGGGCTTCCTGCCTAGGCAGGGGTTTGGACTAGATGACCTCCAAGGTCCCTTCCAACTCTGCTATTGTAATTGTAATAATTGTAATAATTGTGGGGTAATGGTCGTGTCCTCTTTTTTCAGTGAACAGTTTCTAAATGTGAATGGCTGTAAGGCAGGAACTACATGCTACATTTCCCCAAAATTAAGACCTCCCCGGATAATAAGCCTTTATCGAGCAGCACTCCCTCTGGACCAAAGGTTTCAAGAAAATCAAACTTTATTAACGTAGCAAGAGGGCTTTGCTTGGAAGGGGTCGAAGTTATACGTAGCAAGTGTGGTACGGGTGGCCATGTTGCAGCACTGCCACGACATTCGCTCGGCTGGACATTTTGGGTTCCTCAAGACGCTGCATTTAGTAAATCGCCAGTTCTGGTGGCCCCACATGAAGAGGGACATGAAGGAATATGCAAGGGGTTGTGTTGTTTGCACTACCATGAAGGCCTGGCCTGGACAGCCTCCTGGACTTTTACAGAAGGTGGCAGATCCAAGCCGGCCATGGGAACAGATAGCCATGGACTTCATCGTGGATTTACCGGACAGCCAAGGGAACAAGGTCATTTGGACGATAATCGACCTGTTTTCCAAGCAGGCTCGTTTTTGTAGCATCTACAGGCCTTCCATCTGCTAGAAAGCTGGCCAAACTGTTTATCGCTCGTGTCTATAGACTCCATGGCATCCCCAAGAGGATAATGTCAGACAGGGGAGTGCAATTCACTGCCCGGTCCTGGCGTAGATTCGTGGCAATGGTGGGGACTTCACAGGGACTTAGTACAGCCTTCCACCCAGAAACAAATGGTGCGGCAGAGAGAGCAAATGCGATGGTGGAGCGCTACTTGAGATGTTATGTCCAGTACCAACAGACCGATTGGGCTGAACTCCTCCCCTTTCCAGAAGTTGCATGTAACAATGCAGTGCATAAAGGTGCAGGGTTTACCCCGTTCCATGTGGCCACAGGGCAGGAGTTCGTCCCAATTGCGGAGTGTCCTCAAGTGCGCCCAGAGGACACAACCTCACAGGAGTGGAGAGCCCGGATGCAAAAAGTTTGGAAACGGATGAGGGAGGCGTTATGTCACTCTTTTGCCACATATAAAAAGAGTGCCGATAAAAGGCGGAAGGCGCAAGGACCCTTCCATGTATACCTCTCCACTAAATATCTCAGGCTGCTGTTTGTTAGCAACTCTGGGTTCAGAACCAGTGTTACAACTCTGGTCCCGTAACCAGTGTTAGGAAATAAATGCGGAATAGTGTAATTCACCGGACAGTAAAGAAATACGTTGCTGTAAACCACAAACAAACTCTAAAACAGTGATAGTAAGAAAAATAAATAGTCTTTACTTTGTAGCAACTAAAATATTTCTTCCGACCAGTGAGACTAACCTCTCAAACAATAACAGTCCTTCACCAAACACAGAGTTATCTTACAGTGATGCAAAACAAATACTTCTTCTCTCTTCAGCTTCAACTCCTCCAGCGGCAATCAGTAAACACAGGACTCAGTGGTCGAACAAGGGAACGGACTGTGTTCCCGAGCTTCCTTTATGGTAGAGCTGAGAAGCACAGCCAATCAGAATGTAACACAGTTCTTAAAGCTACATAGCTCCTTAAGAACAGAGGCTCATATTTATAGTCAACCCAATATAAGGCTGAATATCCTAACAGGAGGCATCCTGGGTCCATAGCAAGGACTGGTACCGAGATTCCACCACAAACATCCCACAAAACCGGGGGAAAGTGGTCCGTCAACTCCTAACTAAAGGTAATTCGTAGCTCCCCAGATGCTGTCTCTGGGATAGGGGGGCCGCATGTCAGCTCCAGCCAGCTAAGAGACCTGGAGCTGCCATTCAGGGGAGAAGACTGGGCCAGTTGCCAAGACTCACTGTCCCGCCCACACAAACTGAAGGAACTCCTTCTAACAACCCAGGATTCATTGCCGGCTGGTTTCGCTCTGGGCCACAAAGTGAAGGGTGGGTGCATGGACACACGGGGTGCAGCTTATCTTAATTACCGATGTAGCTATCAAAGGTGGTGGGAAGCACAGGATGTCGGCTCTGAGAATTTATTTATTTATTTATTTATTTATTTATTTATTTATTTATTTATTTATTTATTTATTTATTTAAATTTCTATACCGCCCTTTTCCCTTCCGGGACTCAGGGCGGCATACAGGCAGCAATAAAATCAACGACAAAAATACATGAAATATATATTTAAAAATGTATTAAATCATACGCCTGTACTAAAACCATTAATAAAACAAAAATGTATGCATCGCCTTCATGCTTTGCTGGTCAGTTCGTGCCGGAGAAAGAATACAGGCTGCAGTTACAAACCGTGGCTGCGTTTGGCTCTTTTCATTAACCCTTCGGAACCTGACGTCGGGCTTTTGAGAGCATGCAGAGGGTGCCACACAGATATCTCAGAGGGTGCCACAAAGAAGAGGGAGTCAAACTATTCTCTAAGGCACCTGGGGGCAGGACAAGGAGCAATGGTAGTCTCTCTCTCTATGGGTTTTCAAATGTATATTTATATTTAGTGGGGATTTTTAGTTAAGGGATTTTAGCACAGGAATAAGTTTAATTTGTTTTAAATTTGTATGTATTTTGTATATTTATTGTTTTTATTTTCCCTGTGCACCGCCCCGAGTCCCTGTGGGGAGAGGGAGCGGTCAATAAATTCAACATTATTATTATTATTATTAATGGGTGGAAACTAATCCAGGAGAGAAGCAACTTAGAACTAAGGAGAAATTTCCTGACAGTTAGGACAATTAACCTCTGGAACAGCTTGCCTCCAGAAGTTGTGAATGCCCCAACCCTGGAAGTCTTTAAAAAGATGTTAGATAGCCATTTGTCTGAAATGGTATAAGGTTCCTGCCCACGCAGGGGGTTGGACTAGAAGACCTCCAAGGTCCCTTCCAATTCTGCTATTGTATTGTATTGTATTGCACTAAAATTAGCCCTCCCCTAAAATATTGAAAGGCATGTACAGCCGGTCGGGGGGGGGGCACAGAACATGTCCCATGCACTCCACATCAGTGGTGGGCCCAAATCGGCCGAACCAATAGTAGCAGCAGTGGGGGGCCTCCGCCCGCCCACCCAGACACTTCTGCGCATGGGCAGAAGCATCATGTGCCCCTGGGAGTGCCCGAACCGGTAGTAAAGAAATTAGCAACCCATCTCTGCCCCACGTGCATCGGCCATCCACGCGGAACGGCCTCAGGGAAGCCGCTCCCGCAAACCCTAGCTACCACACCGCTTCTCTTAGTGGCCGCCACAAAAAGAGCGGCACGCCGAGGAGTGTGCTTGCAGGAGTGTGCCATGAAGAGAGACAGGACTTCTGGCCCTCCCTGGATCAGCTGACCCATGGGCCACAGGCGGGGGTTATGGGGCCTCCTGCACCTCAAAAATAATGACCTCCCCGAAAATAAGGCCAAGCGCTTATTTCGGGGGGTCAAAAGGAAATAAGACCCTGTGTTACTTTGGGGGGAAAGACGGTGTGTTTATTCATCGAATTCCTTTGCCGTCCATCTCCTGGGTTCAGGAAAGCCAGGTTCCCCCCTGCTGGGCCCACCGTTCGAGGCAAGAGCAGCGCAGCCTCGAACAAAGGGCCTGATAAATGAATTTCATTTGCAGCCAAATCTAATCCGACGATAAGCAGAACTTCATTGTGAGGCCAGAGAGTTGGCTGTGAAAGGCGCATTGTCTGGAGCCCTGCGCAGCCCCTGTACAACATCCTCGCGACAACTCCGCGAACAAAGACGGGCCTGCAGCGTTATCTCGGAGGGGGTCTGCCTGAAAGAGAGCCCCAAATTAAAAGCATCTGTAATTTTCTGACAGAAGGCCCCACCAGCTCCCCCCACAGCTTGTTCCAAAGAGGAGTGGGGGGAGGGGGAGGAAGAGGAGGGAGGGGGAGGATGACTGCGGGAACCTTGGTGCTCCTTGTATTCTGGCAGACGTTTCATGACCCAACTAGGGAACGTCATCAGTGCTGGAAGGGAGGGGGGTTTGCAGAGAGGAGGAGGAGGAGGAGGAAGAGGAGGAGGAGGGTGAGGTCCTTGGCGCTCCCTGAGCTTGGTGGTTTTCTTGCAGACGTTCCACAGCCCAACTAGAGCACGTCATCAGGGCTAGATGGGAGGGGGTTTTCAGAGGGGAGGAAGAGGAGGAGGTACTAAAGGAGGAGGTAGAATTGGAGGAGGGGGAGGAGGAGGATGACTGCGGGAATGTTGATGCTCTCTTGAACTTGGATCTTTTCTTGCAGACGTTTCATGACCCAACTAGGGAACATCATCACTGCTGAAATGGAGGGGAGTTTGCAAGGGGGGAGGACTGGGGGGGGGGGTCCTTAGTGCTCTCTGAGCTGGGTGGTTTTCTTGCAGACCTTTTCATGGCCCAACTAGGGAACATCATCAGTGTGACAAGGGGGTGAAGGAGGAGGAGGAGGAGGACAACTATGGGATCCTTGGGGCTCTCCGAGTTTGGTGGTTTTCTTGCAGGCGTTTCATGACCCCACTAGATAACATCATCAGTGCTAGAAGGGAGGGGGAGGGGGGAGGGGGATGCAGTCGGGAGAAAACGAGCTGCACAAA